>JAIPRL010005513.1:0-31738 GCA_025469235.1 Pemphigus obesinymphae | reverse complement strand
AATGTATTTTATTAAATTTATAAATATATTGAAATTACAAAAATTGGAAAATGATAAAAAAATATCTATATAAAGTAAATTTTTATATTTAAATTTTCCATAGGTATTTTATTTTTGATATAACTTTAAGAATTGAAATTTTTTTTCTTCTTTTCTAATGACACAATTAAATTACATATTATCTGCAAAGCATTAATGATAAAAAATAGAAAAATCGCCGAGTAGAAGTACCTACATAATTAAAAGTAATTTAAATTAAATTGCGTAAGGCACAATTTTGTTCTTAGTGTCTTATCTTCAAAATTGTTGCATTGAATCACTAAACATTGTTTAATGTTTTCAAAATTGAAATATCGCCGATTATCCGTAATCAATTTTTTTGATATTTTGAAAAACGGCGTTCAACGTCGGTGGAAGTAATTGTTACATATTTAAAGTAGGTTTTAAAATATCGTGACCGACTATATCATCTGAAGACCCTATAAATCCTAAAAACACGATATATGTATATTGTATTACCATTAATCTTTAAATATGCTCTAAAAATGTGTAAAATTAAGAAATATTCTCTTAAAACTAAAAAATCCCCAAATATGCCAAAATATGCACTATAAACTTTTGATATGTTTTTCATAGTGTCTTGAAATTAATTTCTGACTTACTTAGCAATAAATCGAATAGCCCTCAAAAAACATGCAAATGCAACAACTTCCGAGCCCTAGTTATAACATATTTTGTAAAATAAAGAAAAATCGAACAAACCAATCAATTAACTCGATAATTTTTATACCCATCTTTACCATTATATATTTTTTATTTATTATAATTAATAGACATTTTATTCTATAAATACCTGGTAAAATCATAAACGTTAAATGGACTGGAATCAAAAGATCAATCAGACCACATCTGACCAGCAAAAAAGCATATACAATTATGGAAGAATAAAATGAATTTTCGACTTGCACGTTCTATGATATTCTCTTTGATACCTGTTATCATCTGCACGTTCTTCTTGAAAGCTGGGGTTTTTAAATCATCCACTAATTCGTTATCCGTCAAATATAATTTAGTTGGGAAACAAATTTTTGAATAAAGTATATTTCGTTGTAAAATTATCTCCCAGATATATCTATTCGGCGAATAAAGTTATTCGGTAGATTGTAATACTTGAGGTGTTAGTAATAGTGCGTGGTAATAACAGTGCATTATAACAAGTTACACGCATTATTTGATTACGATTGGTCAATGAAAACATTGATGCGGAACCGTATCAGCTATATTATACGCGATGTGAGCAAATTCATATTATAAATAATTCACTTTACGTTTATGATGTGTTCAATGTGCGTATTGCGTGTACACATTGAACATTGTTCTCTCAAGTTTTTAGTTATAACATTTTTAATGTGACTGATAAAAAAAATTATTAAATATATTAAATATATTAAGAGCCACACATTTTTCATTCCGTGAAAAAAATCTACTACTAAAATTCACGTAGCCGAGAGTAAACAGTCTGATTCGGTATTATGGAAAGATAAGTATTTGATGGTTGAAAATCGCAGATTAATATAATTCCGTTACGACGACTAGCAAAATAAAAGGTTTATAACAATATTAATATTTCAATTATTGAAATATTTCTGTGTCATCGTTGTTTTCAATAAAAAAAAAAAATATATATATGTATATGATGAATAAATTAACACTACTAATAATTAAACGGACTAATACACGAAAAACTTCACAATATTTACATATAGGCAATGCAACTTACAGTTGTACAGTAATACACAGCGAAATGTTATAATGACGATGAATGTATGTAATAATGTTTGTTACTAACAGTCGTTTGCCGAATAAACCCTTATTCTGTGCAAAGAGTACTGAATAACTGTTCAATACATTTATAAGCGCTATTGGGCCATCGATAACCCGATAATCATTTATTTTTCCTTATCTGTCGAATAAGTTAAATTGAAATACCGGTCTTAAATTATTATAATAATAAGAATTAATCTTAGTAAAATGATGATTAAATAAGAATTTGGACGGAATCAATTAGAAAAGTGCGAACGTCTTTCCTCCATAATACTTTTTTGCTTATTACACATTATTCAAGTTCTGAGGGTTTAAATTTGCAAGAATTAAAGAACGTATAGTTAATCTAGTTTAATATTATGTCAATTATTTATAGTTAAAATCACACCACGTTAATATAATTTTTGCCACTAGGTTACTCAATTTTGTCTATATTTATTGTATCGCATCGTTACGTTCTATTTCATAGATTTATTCTAGTTCAGAAATTTCACCTTGGCATTCAATGGACCGAAAAACAATAAGGATCGAATTAGAAAATATAGAACCTACCCTATGATTATTATCAGTAATTTTTCGTTACATTCCTCGTCGATTTGCTCTGACCTAGAAATGTTTTATTTGTGTATTATTTGAGAGGATGAGGTACAAATGCAGGGAGTTACGTTAACACATCAATAAATAGATATTCAAGATCATAAGCACACGTCTTGGTAAACGCAATTTATATAAGATAGGATCTGTGGCGTAACTAAGAGGCGAAGGGATTATGAGGATGGTATATCACCCTCCTACCAGATCCATTGTTTTTCTGCAATAATTTATTGTTAATATAACTTTTAATTCGTATTTAATATTTTAAATATACAATTTTAGTATAAAACCTAAGTATATATATATATATATATATATATAATTTACCCTGACCCTACAAGTTCAAAATTAATTATCGAAAAATATGTCACGAATTATTAATTAGTATAATTCGTAATTATTTGTAACTATGTACATATTCAAAATTTGTAACTTAATTTACACACAAATGTAACGAATGTAACACACAAAAAAACGGGTTCATTTATTCTTTTTTAGTTATTAAGTATCTATTACCTAATCATATTAAAATAATATAATATCTATTTTGTTGAGTTGTTTTTTTTTTCACAGAAACTTTATATTAAATAAACTTATTATTGGCAATTTAATTATTTTTTTTTGTTTATGTCAACAAACGGTATATTTTTTAAATATGATTTCTTGTATTAACTACAGTAGGTATAACTAGAAATGTAAAACAATAATTTTATATATTGTATTTTTAATATTATACTTATAACATAATTATGTTAGTAAATACCTAAGTAATATAATTATTAAATGATAATTATGAATATTTATCGTATATAATATTATAATATATACGTACATTTGTAATATTATATTAGCATTTTATTATACATATCTATATTAATTATATATATATTAGGGTGGTCCTTACTTTTTTTTTTATATATATTTAATTGGGCTACCCTCAGAATTTTTTCGAAACTATAAAAAAATTAATTGTGTAAAGTTTGGTAATAAATGCCAATAATAATTGGTCAATCCTAAGACAAGCTCAGGGTTAAATTTCGAAAAAGGGTTTCAGTCAGATTTTCACAACTATATGGCGTAAAATATTTATGATAGTCGAAAATTTTATGTAGTAGTATATTTTTTAAATTAAATTTTCTATAAAAATTGTAACCTATGCTTTTTTCGTTAAACTACCCATTCACCTAATAAAATAAAAAAAATGTATTTTTAGTATATTTTAACAAGCACCTATATTAAACAAAAAATAAATAATAATAAACATGGTGATATATTTTTCATTTATATATATATATTATTTTATATAATGTACATTATATATATCATTACACATATATTTAATTCAAGTTAAGTCCTACAATTTAACAAATAAATAATGGAAAGAATCAATATATATACATAAAGTACACCTGAAGTTAAAAATTAGGAATATCTTTGACGGTAATCATGTATATGGCCAAAATTAAAACACGTTTTTGGTCTTCGTTAATGGTGATTAAATTATTATAATCACTTATTAATTTTGTTACTCGTTCTGCTTTATTAACAACTTTTAAAATTATTAAATTTATGAAGTCCTTAATCAATTTTAATGTTGAATCTATGAAACAGTATAACTAATGAGCTCTTGATAAAATCACTAATACATTAAAATTTTATTATGTCCAAGTTTTTGGTATCAGTGGTGAAACGCTTAATTTGTTCATTTGTATCAATTATATTTATTGCTTCTACCATTTTTTCTTTTCTGATAATAGAACGTTTATGTAAAAAAAAAAAAAAAACAAGTGCTGACGTTTCAGGGCTCAAGTACCACAGACGGCCATAATACTTTTTTAATGATACACGAACAATTTTTTTATCAATATTTTCATATTCAAATAAACTCTGAACAAACATAAGATTTTGGTATGGCGCTTCAATTCCTATATGCGCTCGAAACCAACTTTATGTAAATAGAAATAATAAAAATACATGTATCTTGGCAAGGATTTTGTTGAGATAGTTATAAAATTAAAAAATATGGTAGTTTTGAATTTTTCTCCTATTATAAATATTTTAGGCTGTAATTGCCAAAAACTAAAAAAAAGTGACGAATTCCGGATTTGTGGTTACGAAAAATAACGTCATATAAAATCAAATCATTATAATATTATGTAGTTTATAATTTCAAATTTTGTAATACAATTTTTGAGAATGAATTTTGAACTTGTGGTGACAGGCTTAATGATTTACAAGATGTCCTAAAACATTAGGTCTCGCGTTTCTCCCATGATAACAGTTTAGACGCTGATAATCGTTTAAAAAATATTCATATAACCGCCCAGTTAATGGTCCTAATTACACTCCTGGATAGGGTACCGCCAAAGTAGAATGATATATAAGTAGATAATGGAATCGAGGACATTAAATATTAAAATAGACACGTTTAGAAATAATTATTGTTCTATTCAATATTTTTTAAGACTTTTAAAAAAAATTATCGCTACACTATTGGCATATTATTGGCATAACTACTCTTTATTTAATTATAATTTTCAGGAATTTAAAATAAATAACGTACAATTTTGTTAAAAATTAAAAAGAAAAACAAACTTAAAAGTAAAAATTTTGTAAATTTTAGAAAAGTTTTAATAGTAATAACTTTCATAAAGGTTCATTTATAATACAGAACATAATAGAAGCGACCCTTTCAGAGGTATTAGCATTCTTGCATGATTTCGTATTGGATAACTAGGATCCATACATGATATTTATAAATTGCTTATGATTTTCCCCACCGTTCAGCTAATCTTTGTGAGCGACCATTGCGTTTGAATTACGCCTAAGAAAATGACTGTTATTGAACAAGCCGGGTATTGAGGTATCTCAGGACAATACATATTATGTTTAAATCGGAAATCAAATATGAGCCTTCATATGTCTAAGGTCCCCTAGCGGCTATCGTTGAGAACAAAGGATTTTGAAACAATGACGTAACACTGATCATAATATCTTATTTTTTACATCTCTTATAGTCTGTGAATATGTAAATATTTTTCTCTCTAATTTACAATAGTATTCATTTTGAGTTTCTCGGAGTTAAATAAAAATATTTTAAATGTAGCTCAAAAGTTTGTAGGACCACATCCTCTAAATTAGTGAATTGAACGAAAATTATCGCTTTTTGTCAGAGCCCCCTGTATGTTCTATGTAGGTATACAATATATCCTATACCTATACCGAAAATAATTTATCGGAAACTTGGAAAATTTTATGTTTTCATTGAGTGCGGATAATTTAATGGAAATTCCATCTGGTCGTGTATAACTATACGTGTGACGAAATCGTGTGAGGCAGAACATTCGGTTGATCCTTTTATATATACGATCATCCCTCCGTTGCTCACCCGCAGGGTCAAACCACCCGTGTATTCGTCACGGGTGTCATTCCGAAAATGTTTGTTTTTGCTTTCACCTAACCTCAAAAATGTACGTGTAGTCTCGTCCGTTTTCTGTCAGCTGCAGTTTACATTATTCAACGAGTTAACTAAACATGTTTATGTGTGCACTGTGTACCTGTATGTGTAAGGGACAAAAGGGGTGACAAAAACGCCAAAAGGTTCAGTCCAAACGGAATGAAAAACACCTTTAAAGTGTAAGATGCCAGCCGTACAAGCGATTTACATCACGTAATCCATTTAGCCAGTTTGAGAACGCGTTAACATAATTTCTTTAAAACTATACGTTATCACGACATTACATTATACAGAAGAAGGCAACTTAGTAGATGAAACTCGTTTTTCTTTTTTTCTTGTCCATGTGAACAATAATTTGAATTCGGTCAAACACGTGCCACTGATATGGTCATCTAAAACTATACTATATCGATCGTCATAAATCATAATTCTGCCATTCAAATTGTTCAGTATTATATTTGGATGTTCATTATTCATATAACATTATTAAATATTTTATTGAAATATCAATATTATTAGTTAGAATTTATAATCGCTATACCTATACTAATTAAAAAAAAAAATATATATATATATATATAAACTGTTATTATATAAAAGAATCATAAAAATAATCCTTACATAGTAAAATTAAATGAGAAAATTCGACCAAAAAAAAAAAAGCATTTTCGATTCCCGGTTTCTATACGTGTTTTGTTAGTTAATTTGCTATATAAAAATAATAAATTAATTCTATACGATTTTTAAATAATTTGTTTTTTTTTTTTAAATAATTATTTTATTTATAACTTTTAACAAATAATAAAATGCAATCACAAGCATAACATGAATAGTATAGTATAACATTTAACATTACAATTTTTAATAACGTTTAAAAAATATAAATATTGATATTGGTAACCACAGCGCAACTATGACTAACAAATTGGCCAACACTATCGAATTAGCAATGTCTACAGTAACTATTATGTATATAGATGATACATATAGAATAGGACATTCCTTTACTTAATACATGGAGTTTCATGGAATTGAAGTCGAGTCTAAACGTTACCACAATGGTTAATTGTGGTTTAGTGGTTATGGTAGAAATTTTTGAAAGAAAAATCACTTATATCAAAAATAATATAGTGTTATCATAGATATATTTATTATCTATGGCTGTAGGCTGATTGAAGGCCAAAAGAAAGTGTTATCCCTTACCAATCATATATGTATACTACAACCACATATAAACATTGCGGTAACATATCGTATTTTGGGGGACACTCAAAACAAATGATGTCTTATCCAGTATCCTATATAATATGTATTATCTCTACTTATGTACCTACTAGTAACTATAGATGAAAACGAATTGATTTATTGATAGGATGGACTGACAGACTTGACGGGATTTCTAGTACTTATACATTTAAAAGTGTAAAACCTTTTTATAGAATATAGCACATAAGCTAGACAGAACTTATTAATACTCCCGCGTGTATTCATTGATCTTAGAGAACTTTTTCAAACTAACAAAATTGTTCATACGATTTGCTTAATCTAATGCAATATTAAATGGAGATTATTGAAATTTCATTAGAATAGAAAATTTCAAAACCTTATAAAACCGTAGAGAATCTTTTATCTCTGTGTAACTAATTCAATAATGCACTTTTAGACTTCAAGCTCCGTGGATATAAGTCTTGAATATACACATATGAATAAATGTGTAATAAGAGTATAAACACTGAATTATCTTTTCCTAGTGTAAGTTAATAGTTTTTAATAGTTTTAACTTTGAACTTAAATAATTGAATGAATACTTTTTTGTTAACTACTATATTTTAACTAAAAGCCCGGGAATATTTTTATTTGATGTTTTCTGTGACGTGAAAATTGGAAAGAAACAAAAAGATTCGTATAAGTTGATTTCGTTGATTTCGTTGAATTTAAAATATTTATTATTTAATAAATTTACAGTTATGTATAATGGTAATTAGAATTAAATTATACGGAGTCACGATCTATTAAAACAAATACTTACGTATTTAAGTTCAATTAAAAGATACATTATAAGTTTTATATTTTGTATCGTACAATGTGTGTGATTGAAATATCTTAACCATATGAATGTCATTATTACTATTTAATATTTAAAGTCATTTTATATTTTTCATTATATTATATTACATATATATATATATTATATTATATTATTATTTTATGTTTTATATATATATTAGTTGGCCATAATGTCATATTCAAATATTTAATATTAATGCATAATAAATAAGCATATATAATTTTATTGATTCAACTTGATTCAATAAAAGAACAATTTTAATTCAGTTCATAGGTGTTCATAGAAATTGTTGTGTGTGTAGTAGGGGAAGGGATATAATGGTTAAAAAGACATTATATACACCTGAAAAATTTCCCTGATTTAATAATTAATAAGTTTTAAAATTTAAAAGATTATTATGTCTCAAAAGCCAGGGGGAATTACTTCATTTTGCTCCTTTTTTGCTTTCCGTACGCCAATTTAGTTTACACGTTTTTAACCATTTTTCAAGGTACATTATTATATTATTAAATAGTCCATTTGTTGTTTGAATAAATGCTTAAGAGTTTTATCTTTAAATATTTGTTAAAAATTTAATTTTAATTTTTTTTTAACGCAAGTAAACTTTGTTGTCTATATACAGTATCGAGGATAACGAAATTTACCATTTTTACTGACATTTTAAAGTTTTTTTTTTTTTATGGAATTTATGGTAATTTTACATACTGAAATAAATGGGTTTGTCTGTGACAACGATAATGCATGATATTATGTGGGATAATCGAATAGAAATTTGTTATATTTTAAATGAACTGTGATCGCACAAAAAACGTCAACGTATTGCCTGTTGTATAATATACAATCGAGTAATAATAGATGATAATTATTATACTTAATGGTCTCGGTTTATTGTATTATTGATGTATACATTATCGTCTATATAAATTATACAGTTTACATTCGGTAGTATTTTGGAAAATCGTTTTTTGCGTCAGCTGTTACCTGCAGGATTTTTATACAAGTATAAAATTCTTACAAATATAATAATATAATATTATTATGAACTTATGTTGTTCGAGTGAACATTTTTTTTAATGGAGAATACAAATAATTCGTTTCTTTAAGTTAAATGAGTATTTTTTTCCCTTTAAATTTTAAACCTAACTAGTATAAATTATTTTTTGTTAACTAATACATTTTAACTAATTATTTTAGGTTAATTTATATTGGTTAATTTTTTTTATCAACATGTCCATCTTTTGAAATATAAAAATCA
Organism: Pemphigus obesinymphae; assembly: GCA_025469235.1. NCBI lineage: Eukaryota > Metazoa > Arthropoda > Insecta > Hemiptera > Aphididae > Pemphigus > Pemphigus obesinymphae. Next base: position 22,540 of record JAIPRL010005513.1, on the reverse strand, counting down.
TAAATAAAACTTTAACACTAATAATAATATTATTTTTAATGTAAAATCTGCGAACTTATTAAGTATTTATATTATAGGTATATATATATATTTTTGAAATTCTAATTGTTTTTATTGGGTTAAAATTTCAAAAAGCTCAATTTTGAAAACTATCAATACATATTAAATACATCTAGTTTAATTTTCAGAAAACAATTTTTAATTTAATAATTTGGGAATCGTTATATTAATCAGTGGAAATCCATTTTTTTCAGTAATTATATTTAACCAAAAATATTTTTAAAAAGCATTAGAAATATATATATATATACACACACACACACACACACACAAGTATAATATATAAACAAGTATTTAGAATACCATTCAAAAGTATTTAAATCCGGTAACTAAATATACAATTAAATTTCTTTACATTACTGGTCATAACCAAAAATTAAATATCCAGTATAAAAAAGGAAACGTATATGTTTTTAAAATTTATTTAATAAATGGGTTTACTGATTTGATTATGATTAGGCACTCAAGTAAAATCATCTTTTATTAATCGCTTTTTTAGATTCATAAATGTCGATATTTATTATGTGAATACACAACGTTTTTTTCCCAATATTGTTTGTGGTGATTCACTATTAAAGTGTTTTATAATACTTATATAAAATATGTAAATTTATTTTTTTATTTTATTTTTCAATTTCGATTGTAAAGTAAACAATTATAATAAATTTTAATAACATTATAATAATACTGCTAATTTGGCCATTCGTATAATGCGATACATATTTATATTATATATACAGTAATTATTATAGTTTCTTACAAAATCTATATTATTTACTTTAACAACGTGCATTACATATATATTATATATATATATATATATATTTAAGTTAATTATTTATTAAAACGAAATAGTTTGTTAAAACAAAAAGCGGCAAAATAATAATTAAATACGAATGTCCTAGTTATGTACTTATGTCGTTTGTTTATAATTAAAAATAAATACAATAATAATAATTTATTCGTCAGTTAAGCAACGGTATTAAAGTGAAATGGAAATTTAATGTGTATACAGCGCATTATCAAAATACTGACAGGTAAAAAAAAGTTGTTTGTTTTATATTTTGTAATATCTAATCTATTTATTAAATAGGATCTCGGTTATTTTAAATGTCATGTAAATGCATATTTAAAATAGACAATATTTATAAAAATTTTTTTGATTACCTATAAATTAAAGTAGTGAAATCAATAAATTATTTGCAGTCGTTATTGTATATTATATACCTGTGTTTTGTACTTAATAATTTGTATTTGTATTTAATTAATACGGGTTAATAAATATGCCACATAATTTATTAATCAGTATTTTATTTATACATTTTATTTTTTATAAATTTACGTCAATCGGCTTTTAACAATGGTATTAAACAATTAATATAATATTATACTTATAAGTAATTAAAACAGAAAAATAATGGAAAGAGTTTATTGCGTATTGTGAATTTAATAGTAGATAAGACATTAAATACAAATGAATGGTTATATTTTATAAATTCACCGATTGAATAAGATTTGATTTTAATATCGTATATTATTTTTATTTTAATCCTATTTCACATTATTAATAATATCGTGTCTGTTATGCAATACAAGTTTAGAAGATATTTTTCTTACTTTCTTACTTTCTTGTTACTTACTTCTATATATATATATATATATATATTCTATGTATATATATTATATATATATATATACACCTACATATATTTATATATTCGTATTATTTTGCAATAAAAATTAGTTACTTACAAACAAATTGTTCTAGGGGGGAAAAAAAAATCAAAAATGTGATAATAAATTGTACAACACGTTACAACACGTTATATTATTTTATTAAAATGATTTATTTTCCTTTAAGATATGCAAATCGTTAAACTATTTATACAAAGTAATTACTTTTTATCGAACGTTCTATTTTTTCACAAGTTTTTTTTCGTATTTGACAAATTGATTAATTTTTCAATTAATTTAATTTGAACAAAATACATTTTAGCCGAACTCGAAACCAGTATTTGGAAGGAACGCGTTCTTTTTTATAGGAATGAAGCTGGAACGAGTTCCTCTTAAAATAAAGGAAGGAGAAACGAAGATATACAATTGCAGGATCAGCTATTTTTATATTTATTTTCTACGCGTCCATATATCTTTATCATTTTTATATGCCTTCACACTTATCTCTATGAGCTCATTTAACCATTTTTCTTCGACCCACCTCTGGCCTAGTTTCCATTTATATTTAACTATTATACTTGATACATATACCATTTAATTGTCCTCCTTTCGCTCCAGTGCGTGGCGTTTTCTGACTGGACATTTTGCGTTAACCTATAACAGAAATGCACAAAATACATAATATGCGACGTTCTTGTATGTTCTGAACACAGTAAATAGGTATAACAGGTAAAATAAAATATTATAATACATATATACAGTATAATATATTTTCGAGTTGTGTGATAAACTATAGTTTGCCACAGATGTGAACATTGTACGCGTATGTTCAACGTACTACCATATACCTGTATTAAGTCATAAACGGGGAGCTACGATATAAAAAATTTAAAATAATACGTTGACACTCGGCATAGGGCATAGTCGTATCCCGCAAGTCGTTGTTTCAAAAGTTAACGCCTTGACCGCAGGTATCGGCACTGTACCGAAGTTACCCGACAGAAATTTGATGATATACGATTATAGGTATAAAGGTATCATGAAGACGTACCGATCTTCGCACGAAAAGAAATGACGTGGATAAGCCGTATTTTGGTGTTTTGTTTTTATCGTGGTTGTTATTGATTAGTTTATCGTTGTACAAATCGTGTATTTTTATTTTAATACTGCCGATGGTAATAAACGTAAGAAAACATATGTAAATTAAAGATCATTGACGAGTTTTTAATAAAATTGCCTAGTAAAAAATTAAAATCGTAAATAATAAAATTGTCGCCATTCGGAAAGTCTACTTGTAGTATTTTAATAGATCATTTTTTGTTTAGAAATATTGATGTTTCTTTCAAACATTTTATCCCTAAATAATAAAAAGTCCAATCGTTTGTACTATTTTCCATCTAGATAACAATAATACTTTTGTGCAATGTCTCTAAAATCACATTAGTATTTATTATTACCCAAACGAACTGTTGTAAAATTCCTATTTTTCAGTTTCTGTTGGGTATGTATACCTTTTATACTTCTAAAATACCTACCAAAATCCGGCCATATAATTGTCATTCTCAAGTTTATTCATACCTACCTTCAGACAGTTTTGTAAAAAAGTATTTTCATTTCTTTCCTGTATTAAAACAATAATTTTTTTTTATCTTGGATTTGCATTTTAATTAAATTCTTACACCAACTTCTCAAAACATACCATGTGCATAATAACTGTTTTTCAACTGGTCCCATCACACAATTCCATATATTTATTTCTATAAACTCACCATTTTAATATTTTCTATTTTTTTTTTAAATTACTATTTTCTTCTGCTCATAAATCCAAATTAAAGGTTGGATAAAAATGATAAACCTAATTTTGATAACAAACAAATACGGCTTATCACGTTATTTCTTTTCCCGCGAAGATCGGTTCGTTCACGAAGCCGTTGACAAAATATTTAACGTGCTATTTAACACGTACACACATCGCGGTAAAATTTCGAGGCGAAAACCTGTCGTATTTTGTTTTGTTGGTTCAATATAATATTTATTCGTAATAATAATAAATGGATCTATGACAATCGATATATATATATATTTGATTTTATTTATATATTATGTAAACAATTGTACATTGTTTTTTGTTTTTGAAATGCATATTTATTATAATCAAAATAGTCATTATACACGTATATTTTGTATGGTGTTAACATAGAACTCGCACATCCGGGGAAAACGCTACCTACTGTTTCTCTCAATATGCCAACTACCCCAAAATTTTCTTAGTTATTGACACAACTCTAAAACGACTACTTTATTATGTACTATATTTTATTCAACTTAGCAACCCCACACACCCACCAAAACAATTTGATTACTTCTGTTACAATATTCATTTTAATATACCTAATCTTTTTCATGCGATTCGACATTAAATTTCGAGCAACGTCACTCACCACACTACAACTTTATATGATTTTTCTTCATTCTTAAGCAACGCTTTTTTACTGCACAACACACCCTTTGGTCCCGTCCACTTTATCTAGCCTCATCTTGTTATTCATAAATAAATTTAATAAATACCCGACCTTCTAAACTATCTTTATCGCCTGATGCATCCAGTAACCTCCATATCTTCCGCTCTATTGTTTTCAATCTTAAACTCTAAATTTTCTGTCGACTTACCCGATTACTTATTTATTATTCGGTCGAGTCCTCTCAAATTCTTTTACAAACATCATACGCTAAAGCCATATTTAAATAATACATCTGATCACGAAAATACGGGAAACGTACTTATAAATACCTATGCATTTTACTTTGAGTGAAAGTGCGACAACATGATATTCCAGTACTATTGATTAGTCATTAAAACGACCAAATCGTTTTACTACGGTATGTCGTTCGATTGGTATTATCAACGTTCATTTATATATATATATATATATTTTTTTTTTTTATTAAGAAACGGATATACACGAATGAGCTATTTACACGAACTGCTCGTGCAGTAGCCGTTAATAGAATAAGCGCGTATATTGACATTCCAACAACAATAATTTTTAAACTAATATTTAGTGTACGCGTGTAAATTCACTTCGACTTTGGTAAATATTACGAAAAATTGAGAAAAAAAATTAGACAATTCATATGGACCCGTTTGAAAATAATAAATAACAAACAATACCGATAATGTTATAAATTCAAATACACATACTGACCCTCCCAGTAAATATTATAACGTTTCATCGTCGTTTGTTCATTCAAATATCGTTTTATACGTTCATAAATTAAATAAATAAACTTAGATCCAACACGTGTTGTTTGGTGGGGGGAGGAAGGTGAGAATATAAATATAGTCGTTTTTGTGTAAAATATGTAAATGAAATGTTAGCCTATTATAATGCACGCACGGGAGATTAACAATTTAGATTTTTCGTAGGTATATAACTATATTTATACAATACAATATTTCTCACGTTAAAGTATAATTATTATTCAAAAATATGCACGATTAAGGGTTAACGACCGGGCGAGAATTACGCTTATAACGAATCACCCCGTACGTTAAATGTATTATTTTTCCAAAACGAACTCCGAAAATTTGAACTTGGATCGGAGATTTTATTTTTTAATTAATTTGATTTTTTTTTTTTTTTTTTTTTTTTACAGTTACGTTTTATTTTGTACTGTATACGATTACCTGTAGCAAAATCTAAACAATCGCCGTCATTATCTCGTTTAATAATCTCGATTGTCTACAATAAAAACGAACTGCCCCCGGCTAATGTCGATTAATCGAAGTTGGTGTTTTTCGCTACATTATACGGTCATTACCATAATATTACGGTCTCCGAATTCAACGGCACTTGGGAATGAGGAGGACAGTGGATCAATACGTACGCCGTTCATCCGAGAGCGTCTTTATTTAGAAGAAGGAGCTCAAGAGTTGCTCGGGTCTATTCACCGAGACCGTCAATAGATAGTGTTCACAATATTGTGACAGTCATGGTTGAAATATACCAGGTTATTGCAAATTACCAAATCGTTATCAAATATAAATAAAATGGCCGGCGTAAGGGTGCACCATAGAAAACTTAACTGTTCGGTATTATCATCGATAATTTTGTAATGTAATCAATAATAAATAGCTCATGAAAACAACCAATGAAAACAGCGCCCCTTACGCCTGCCATTTTATTTCCTTTACGTGAATAAACGTCATAGTGGGGGTATATAGCTGCAATAACCTGGTATATTTCAACCATGGTGACAGTGTAATATTCCGATAATGAATAACTGGCGGCGATACCTATACTTCCAACAAAGAATGTGAAATTGCGCGTCGATGCGTGATAATACGATTATCAAATTAATAATGGTCACAAATATGGAAACAATATCGGAATCGTACGAAAATGTCAATATTTTTCTCCGCCCGTCATCGCCTGTGCACAGGCATCGCTGATATTATTTCAATATTTTACAACAACGCTTTATTTTTGTTGTATAAAAACTTTTAATTTGATACGACGGCAAATGCCTGTTTGCAAATAACAAACAATATTCAACGAACGATACTGCTATACAGAGATTATTTCGAAATGTTTTCGAAACCTTGTCAAATACTCGACCGCCCACCCACGAATCGTTCGAATTGTATAATATAGTTAAAAATATAATATGATTTAAAAGTTTTGTATTGTTCTCTAGAGTTTTCACAGTATTATTTTTCTTTCGAAAATTGACGTGGTACATAGTATAATCATTTTTCTACTTAAAGCTGTAGTTTTGGCAAATCCGGCTCAAAAGACTGCTAAAATGTCATCTAACCATGCCAAGTTCTTCATTGAATTAAACAAAAAACAATTATAATTAAAAATTATTCTATTAGTTAAATAGCAGGCCATCTTAACAGATATACGTTTTCGTAGTGTCAGACTTAATTATAATAATGATGTATTTTATTTAGACACCAGCCAAGGATCTTATAACAGACTTTTAATTAATTTACAAATATAATAACTCTAATATAAGTACCTATTCACTATTTTATTTCCGAAGACGTTTCTACATTTGCCCAACACAATGTGTTCATCTAGAATATCTTATAATACCTATTGGACGACATTACCGTATCTGTATTGATTTCCCAAAATAAATAGACGAGAATAGTTTATTGAGCATTACGAAAAAATAAAATTTCATGCGTTTTATTTCACGATTTCGTTCCTTGAACTTTAAATGTATACTATACTTCATAGAAATATAATTTGTGTAATATTTTTAATACATTTGTCATAAGACCATTCGCTTTCAGATCAATGGTCGTTACAATCATTTATAAAATTTACCAAATAAAACACACAATTATGTTATTATCGGGGATTTACATTTGTATAGCCTATAAACCTTAAAAAGCCCATATAAACTATTTACATTTACATTTTACAATATATATTTACATATAATAACATCGATAAACAGTATAATATTTATATCGGTTTTAACCATAACTCGAACAACAACCGGTATAAACAAAATATAAAATGGTGTGGCACATCAATTCATAATATTTTTCTGTGGGGATTTCAATTATTTTACAATGTCAACATATATTATTTGGCATGGGGGCGAGGAAAGAAGTTTATAGTTACCTAATATAGTTGATAATATCAAAATAGATGTTATACTAATTATTTTTAGTTGTGAAAATACACGTTTATATATTATGTACAAGTTAATATTTTTATGTAAAGTAGCAGCGTATAATACTCTCAGGAGGTCATTTTTGTATTTTTTACTAATATATTTCATAAATGCGAAAAGAATAAAGTTATTACTATATAATATAGCGTATAATGTATAGAATATACCAACACAATAAACACATACTATATATGGTTTATATTTTTGGAATAATATATACTACGACGTCATGAAGTTTGCAATTTTTTTTTTTATTGTAATTGTTAGATATGTACCTATATTATAATAAATGTATGATATCGGAGATTGTCAACATTCACCGCACTCACCATACAAATTAATATTTGATAGTTTATTAACTATTATACATATTCATTATTTTCTTTACGAATTCATACCGTACGATCGATCACAAAAAACCTCAACAGAACTTATGTGCCACCCATTATTAAAAACCCATAACCCGTATAACCCATTTAAATTAAGGGCTGAACGTAACATTTATTGTTTGAAACATAAAGAACACGTAACCATAACCTATATTTTTCCATAAGGAACCCACTGAACCAAATATCATTGGTGGAATTAACAATATGCAATAATCAAGTTTTAACAAACGAATATTTGTTGAAATAATAACATTTTTATTATTTTAATGTATATATTGTTAAATTAATAAAAAATGTGTTTACAATAACAAATTCATTTTGTAAATTTCACAAAATATATAAGTTATAATTTATTAAAAATAATTTGTAAAATTAATACAGACTATTATTATAATGAAATAGGTAATTAAATTGAAAAAAATATTCTGTTTGAATTAACTATTTTGATTAAAAAATGGGCATTTGTACTACGAAGAAGAAAGAAATGAACACAAAATATTTACAATTGAATTAATAAAATATTTGTTTATTTGTTATTTATTCAAATAAATTTGTCTTCAATTGGACAATTTTACCCAAAACATTGATAAAAGATATTGTAAAATCAATAATAGGTTTTGTCATTTTACTGTTAAATTAACAAATATTTTATTTCTAAATCAACAAATATTTTATTGGACATATATAAACAACCATATTATTAAATTAATCTATATTTTTTTATTGAAATTACAGATATATTTGGTTTAGTGCCCGAAATCCAGAAATCGTTTTAATAATACGGATGCAAAGCCCTGGACTTAAAATAATAATAATGATAATATAATGGAATTTCCGATTTAATTTTTAAAATATATTGCCGCATATTTTTTTTAACTTTTTGCGGTTCCTCGTTTTATTTACATTGAAATTCCCAGCACAAAAATGATGATTAATTATGAGTTTTGCCGCTTTATTCCAACTCCCTAAATGTAGCTAGGGAAATTTTGGCAGGCCCATTTCATCAGCGTACCTACTTTGTATACATTACCAAATTTATCGTTGATTACGAACAACCTGATACTAACCATATTATCAAAACGTACACGTTGAGTTAATTACATGTAGGTAGGTAAATGATGACTGCGCAAAATTCAACAAGTTAATGAAAATCGTATTCTCAATAATTGCATGGCGATTATAACAGCTACTCGTCTGAATTTTTCTTCAACAACTCGATAAGTATTTTCTTTGTTTCATGACTAGGTGAATTCGAATCATCAGGAATAAAATGTTTGACCTAAATTAATGCTAAAAATAACGGCGTCTAGAGATGTTTGTAGAAATCATAAGCTTTACATTACATTATATTATGCGTACTTAAAAACATTGAAAAGTTATATGTTCTAAGTCTCTCATTAACATATACAAAATTTGCATTTTCAACACAATATATAAAATATCTACAGTTAATTAAGTTTTCAAACTAATACGAAAAATCCTAACGCGACACAGCGAGGCTTGTGAATAATTCTCACAACGGATGCGTAACGGTGTAATGTGACACATGTAGAAGCCACATTACTATTATTATTATTGTTATTAAAACCGACAGTTTTCCCAAAGCTTTGTGACATCATATAAGATCAGATAGTACGGATAGGAAAATTGAATATGTGTCGTTTAGGAAATCATTTTCGGAGTCTAACAACAAATAAAAATAAAATAATCGATTTTTAAAGATGCTATATAGATAAATTATTATTTAAATCACGGTTTTTTTCTACGTCCAAGCAAATACGTTCCTCGTATCCGTGTAGATAATCGATTTTTCTAAAATTAGAATTTTTTTTATATTATATTTACGGTTCGATCGTTTGTATAATAACTATGACTGTAATTTTTTCAACTTATCATAACTACTACTTTAGGAACCAATGGCTATTGGTTACAAAATAACGTTACAACTATTGGTCAATAATGATTTTTAAATAATAATTTTTGATTATTGAAATAGAATTACATTAGATATTTGTTAGCAATGAAAATATATATATATATTAAGAAACACACAATTGTATAATATGCACATGTGAGGTGTCATAGTAGGGTAATATGGGCTTAATTGTAGTAAATAAATGTATTGCCATTAATTTTTTCGAAAAATTTAATATACAAAATATTTTCATTAAATACAAGGTTTAAAAATAGGCCTAATATACTCAGAACAGAAGGATGCCAAATTGTTTGTTTCTGAAACGCTAGCGTCAAATTACACTCGAAACCTTGTGTAAACTATTATAATATTTTGTATACGTTAAAATTACATTAGTTACAAATATTTTTTTCATCCATTAGACGTCAGTAAACCAAATGGTCGAGATAGCTATAATGTATATCTTATGTTACATAAACCTACATTGGGATAGATCCAATTTAAACTTGAAGTTAAAAATATGAAAATAAAATATATTAGTTAAATTAAATATAAACGTATAATTATTAGTTATAATTTTTTTTTAAAAAGTGCACTTCGCTTATCGGATAGGATACTCTTGGCGAATGTATTGAATTTAAATGTAATTATAAATTATTGCATTTGAAATAAATGATTCTGAGCTCAGCTTCTGTGTATTGTATACATAACTATTAACACTGATGATTTTGTTCAATGTGTTTAATACAATATAACATAATAATTATAATATCAAAAGAGTAAACGTAGAAAAATTTTCATTTAGTGTGATCTTTTCTATACTATAAAATATAATATTTATTTAGAATAGTTTAATTTAATTTAAGTACATAACCGTTACTTTCAAACACGTGTTTAGTATATTTTATTTAAAGTTTAGTTTAGTCCCTATTTTGGTTTTTAAGACTAGGTAACAAAATATTGTAAGAACTCATCGATTTAATTGAGGTATTTAAAAATCATCTATATAATATTAACATAATTAAACAATCATATGATATAGTAAAAAAAAAAAAAAAAAAAAAAAAATTAAAATAATAATTATTCTTCTTCTTTTCTTAAGGCTAAGTCTCGTTATAGCGAAAAAATACACTCCAATCTTCCGTCTTTAATGCTACAGTCTTCATATGTAAGTACCCGTTGCATCCGGCCATTCCAATCATCTCTCCTATGAATGTCTTTCTCGATCTTCCTCTCCTTTTGCTTCCATTAATTCTTCCTTCCATTATATTGGTTATGGAGTGGTTATGCTTCATTAAGTGTTCTATAAGTTTTCCGCTTCTTGATCTAATGATAGTCAGCAAAACTCTTTTCTACTCTACTATTTGCAGAATTTCTTCATTGTTCTTCCGTTCAGGCCAACTAACGCGAAGTAATCTTCTCCCAGGTCCACATTTCCATCGTTTTAATTTTTTTTTTTTATCTTGTGTTGTTGAGGTCCAGGTTTCACAAACTGTAAACAAAACACTCCATACATAGATTTTGGTAAAGTTTTTTCTGATCTTAAAACCAAGATTTTTATTCTCGAGCAGTTGTCTTTTTTTGTGTGAAGGCTCTCTGTGCCAGTATCTTATTTCTACCGAACATCTACTATCACTCATTAGTGTACTATATATTAGTATACCTAAATATTTATATTGTCATACACGATTAATTGCTTTGTTATCTAATCGTATGTTGACGATGGGGACTCCCATGACTTTTGTTTTCTTTACATCGTTTTTTTTTTTTATAAGGTATCGTCTTATTATTTCATTAAACGTAGCCAGTGATTGTTGCATATCTTTCCATGAAAATGTCTTCAGCAAATCTGATATAATGGATTACCTTTCCATTTATTTATATTCCTTTAGCTTTTCCTTTGAATTCTTGAACAACTTCTTCTATGAATGTATTGAATAAGAAGTAGGTTGACAAAGAACAGCCTTGTCTCACTCCACTGCCGATTCTAGCTATATGTACACGCAGTCTCCTATTCTAATTATTGTCTTTTTATCAATAATAATCATACGATATCAAATAATATATAGTAAATTTAGAAATCGGCGATTACTATAATTTGTATTCATAAGTACTAAATAGGAGGTATATATTTTATAGGTACTTACTTTGAAGAATCGTTTTATGTATATGCATTTAATGTATTAAACATAGTATATATGAACCTATATAAATAAAATTACTTAATACTTATAACACACTAAATTGAACGTCCTATTAGATGTTTAACTAAAACAAATGGTTTTTATACAACATTAAAGAATAATATATGTAAATGTTTTGCAATATATATATATATATATATATATATAACTACCTATGTATACATCCATCATTTTTAAAGGTATACATTATAAATTCATACTTTGATGGACTGTTTTATATTAAAAATATTATATAATTGCCTTGTGTTAGAAGGCCCCTTAAATTTATTCAATATTTGATATAATAAACGTATAAAAAGGAACATACCTAATCATGTTATAGGTATACCTGTATAAACATATGTACCTACCATATATTAGATCTTGAAGTAAATTAATTTTATCGGTAAAACGAGTACAACAAACTAATTAGTTTTTAGTGTAATAGTAACAGATACATAACAAGCTTACGATTGAATATATTATTATAATATCTAATTGGTATGTAAATAAAAAATAAAAAATACCCACATAACTATTAAAAATTTAATAAAAAATAATTCAATACCTTTAAATATTTTACTGTATTTTTGGACAATTTATATAGGTAAATTATTAATTGTTCTTACGATAGGTAGGTATATGAAGATAATTTAAATATTTGGTTTAAGACTGGTTTAGCTAAATTTTTTACAAATCGATGTAACAATGTATTTAACAAGGTGTACTTAGTATCTATATTTATGTAGTCTCCGATAATATACATTTGTATGTTATCCGTTGATTTGAGATGGATGATTTTAAACTGAAACCATATTTGATGTGAAATAAATATTTCAAATTTTGTGGGCACTCATAATGTGCATTACTTAAAATATAAAACAATACAATTTGACATTAATAAGCCATTAAATTTCAAAATTATTAACGAATAACTTTACAATACACAATAATTTAAATACAGACAACAGAATCTGTAGACTAATAATATTGCTTAATCATTCTATCTATGATATAATTATTAAAATCACATTATTCTTAGTTTGACTTAATGAGTAGATTCTTAATTACCAATTTTATTTTGGGTTTTATTTGAATACAGTTTGAATTACAGTTTTACAAAATCGTAACAGTTACCTATGCACCGTCAATGTAAATTAAAATATCTTCAATATTTATCTTTAAAATATTTATGTAAAGTAGAACACCTAAAGTTAAAACCAGTTAAAATATTACAATACTTGAAAAAATTCGACAAATTAACATAATTATGACAGACAATATTGGAAACAAAAAAAAATGTTTGATCATCTAGTCATAGATACATCTACACTTAACTTTATTTAGATCTAGATAAAGATATCTGACCTGAATATCATTCAGGTAATCAAATTTGTATAAAAATATCAACTATTGAACACTTTAAATGCATACATTTATTAATAAGATGCACATAGTAACATTTTGTTTATAGCAGTTTACACAATTAAAACTATATAAATTAAAAAGTTTTAACTTTAAGACCCATAAATAGATTCAGTTAATTATAATAAATAAATAGATTTCACTTTCCGGTTTTTATTACATTATTACTACAAGTGATATTTTGACTTAAAGATTCCGCGTGTATCGAGGAATATATTGGATTTATAATTATGGTTTTTTTTTTTTTTTTTCATGTCTGTATACATTATTTCGGGTAATAGGAGTCAAATAGGAGTTTTAGAGTAAAAAGGAAATTATATCTAGTTAATATATTCTTTAGATTTGGTTAGACATTTCAGTACCTACTGAGCTATTTTACCTGTGCAATTTATTTGGTCCAGAACCAATGCCAGACACTAGTTCAACACCCATTTTTAAGTACGAAATATTCATATTATAGTTCTTTATTTTAACATCGATGTTTAAATGGTATTAAATAATGTTTAGGGTCCAAACTTAAAATGAAAAAAACGTGTACAAAATAATAAATATCATCATTTCGGATGGCGAGCCAAGTTGAGCCGACGCGATGGCGGCTTCGTTCCTATACCATTCTACTGGCTGAGTGGTGTGGGGTCCTTTCATTCTCATTATGTATTCCACTTTAATTCTATTATTATTGATATCTATCTTCGGACCAGTGGCAAAATGTGTTGTACACTATAGTCGGGTGAATGTAAAGTGGCCACTGGCAAATGTGTGAACAACTATTTCTTTCTGATATAGAGGGGTTCTCAAACCAATTAGACACGCTTAAGGCACGTGCTTCACAGTCGGTGTACAACATCCCTAATATTTTCTTTTTAGGTTCGTCCTGGGTACAAATTTACCATTTTGTTATTATAGTTTCATTTTAGGGGGTTATGGAACGCTAGCTATTACTGTTTTGGCGCCTATCACTAAAAACTATTTTATGTTACCCCGATGAAAATAAACCGCCAGGGGGCGTACGCATCAGTGGCCACTTTTCATTCACTTTACTATGAGACATAGAAAATACAAAAAGTCACTCTTTTTCGATAGTGCAAAACCAAATTTTGGATTGCTCAGAACTCAATGGGACGTTTTAAATAGTTAAACCCAAGTTTATTCAGCTTAGAATCTAAATGTTAATTTATTTAATCCATAGAATATACTTGATATTTTATACAATATTCATTTTTTTCATTTTTTATTTCTAATAAAAAAATACAATTGTAAAAATGGATAGGCATCTAACATCTATCTACATAAAATGATTTTCTATCAATATACCTACTGTAATTTTTATAATTTAAAAATTGAAGAATAAAATATTTATATGTATTAAAACTTTGATTCAAAGTAAAAATATTTCGACAGAAATAAATTAACTAGTTACCTAAAAATTAATCACGAATTTTTTAACTAGATATTTTCATACGTTTAGACTATACCAAATTAACTAGTTAATTTAAAAAGTTAACGATAACTGTAATGTTTACAGTTGATGCCCACCCTTGAATTTTTTAAACAAATTAACCATTGAAAAAAATATTTTTTAAATTAAAATACAATGGGTGAATTTCTCAAAATATTTTTGGGATATCGTTTTTAATTTGGTAAATCACTTTTTTTTTTTAAATTGAATTAGAGTAAGTAAGTACCTACTTATTTAATTTTATTTATGAGTTGTATTTTCATAATATATTATTTTTTATTGAAACAAAATCATACCTATTTCTGAAAATTATATCCATGTGAACACGTTCATAAATAATAAAAGAAACATATAATATATATTTTCGGATGATTCCAAACCGTGAAGAGTGAGAATTTAGTAGTAGTAAGTAATACGTATATTTTACCGCCAAAACCGATTTCTGGGGCAACGACGTTTCGTCCCTTTGATGTGCCGCACACATATAAATTAGTTCGGCGGTCTTTCGTATACACATATTTTATTATATTTCATGCTAGAATAATGACATTTCGGAAAATTATTTCAAATAATATTTATCAATTTGACGTCGCATGCCCTCGTCGAAAGCCACGTTTTTATTTAGGTTAAACATTTCTAAGTGAAAAAAAATTAATACTGGCTAGCTATAATAAAATGTGTCATATATCAGTTTTAAATGTAATCTCAGCCTTACAAATGACTATTAATGTTTAAAAGAAAATATTTTTTTAAGTCATGCAATTATTAACATACTCTAACGTGATATGCGACAGACACGCGTGGTATTCGTAACGCACTATTTATTTTATCTTAATGTATAATAACATTTATTATTATTATTATTATTATTATTAATAGATGGTTAAACGAACTCATGATAGATAGCCGTTAATAGAACTCCCCGCATCTGTTTTTTAATCGATTTATTTAGGTTACGTTTTTATATTTATGGAATGATTTGGAATGTTTGGGATGCTGTCTTGACGGACGTGTCTTATTGGTTTCGTTTATCATATTATAATATTTTAGTATATTATATGGAATTTATTTGGCATATTTTCAACTTTTTATTTTTTTTTTTTTACACATAATATTATTATTAAATGCTTATTTTTAATTTGTAATGCATGTTTCGATAATTTTCGAAACTAATTTTTGTCGTTTTATGTGTGCAAATATAATTTTATTAGAGTATAAATAATATTAAGATGGCAATTAAAAAAATAATAAATATAATTTAATTTTTAATCGGAGATGTTTTTCTTCTATGACTTGTTGGACTTATTTATTGATTTGTAGATGGGTAATAAATTAACAAATAAGAAGAAGCACATTTTACAAACGCCCTCTACTACCAGTCTGAAACTAAGGTTTATATATTTACTGCCTGTTAGGTACCCTATTTTCTCTTTCTCTTTTTCTTTTATTTTTTTTCGGTAGTGTTGTCGATCTTGTAGTCCAGAATTTTCAAAGTATTTTGATACTCTCGGTATAACTTAAAATTATAATATATTATAATAAAAACATACAATATTTATCTCTTTTTCATAATATTACTCAGTTTCACTATACTATTATTATTTAAGAAGTATTGATAGTTTTTCGCAATCGTCAATTTGGCACACATGCAAATAATTATTCTTATTTTGTCTTTAATTTGATCAATATGGATAATATTATAAATTCTTTATTGGTTTTATGTTAAAAAATTATATTGTGAATATGCGATATATTATATAAATCCATTAATCTGCCATCAATAATCAATACATAATAAAATAGTTAATATAATCATACATATTGGAACCATGTATGATTCATTGCTATAATCGTAACTATGTGGTGAGATGACATTTTTATCTGCATGGAAAAAAAAATTCCCACTACAGTATGGTTAGGTGACGTTCAAATAACTAAATTATATATTTAAATGTTCCGCTGTGGATCAATAAGTCCCAGGATGTATAAGTTTCCGGTATAAATGTTTCCATAGTCCATTTACGTTTATAATATTTTAAAATTAAATGTGTGAAACAAAGTTAAATTTTTTTATATAGGTACTATGTATCTAATATACTTGTACGAGTGATGATTAATAATCATTTGTGAACTACTGTTTCCCACAAAACTCGACATTTACGTTTTTGAAATTGATACAACTTACGCTTCAACAACTTCGTACGCCTTTCGAGAAAATATTAGACTTTATATACGGTTTTTACATACGCACTCTTTGTTAAACAAATTACGATTATAATATAACACTATATAGGTACGCGCAATTCGAAATTAATAGAGTTTTGGAATTCTTTTACGGCAAAGATTTTTATTTCGTATCAACGTGTTTATTCGTATACCATTTGTGTGGTACGTGTAATAGTATACCTACTCGTATTATGTTATATTGTTTTAGAATTTATAGAAATAATATAAATGCAATATTCTATTTAAACTCACTTTCAATTTATACGGCGAAACACAGTGTGTGGTTGACAATGACGGTTTATATACAATATCATATATTTTGATACCAGTGTAAAGTTTAAAAGCTGTTTATCGAATCATTTTCGGGTACTTTTCAAGGTACATAACAAAGTATGATTTATTTTTCACGGTGCGAAATCATAAGATTATTTTCGGTCCAGTTCAGTCTAGTTTCCCACACCACAACGATTCGTGCGTTACTGATAAACACAATCGTTCTGATGAACATATTATAGTGTAAACTTGAATAATTTTACAACACCCGGATTTCAAAAAAAAAAAAAAAATAATCTAACTATTTATTGCATATTGTGTTAAAGATATATATAGGTCTGTTTTGAACACAAGAGTTTACGATATTGATTCGAAATTCAGTGGAACCGATGAATTGGTTCAACTACACGTATGATATGGAAAATTTGACGGTTTCGTATAAATAAATTCTTTTTCGTGTTCATGAAGAATTTCAATAGGGTCTTTTCAAAGTTAGGTTGAACGACCGTGTGACTTCTTTCACCGTTCTCATAAAAATAAATGTTAATATCAAATGTAAGATATTAAGTTACACTTGTTTAGATAATATTGATTATTATTTATTAAATATATAGATAGTTAACAATTAGTTTATTATACAATGCTAAGAAAAAAAATTGTTTTTATGAAAAACATTTTAGTGTTAGGTACCTTCTAATACTAAAATATTATTAATTTGATACTATATAGCAACATTATTGATCTGATTTGATTGTACTTAATTTAAATAATATTAATGTACCTATAGTGTATTAAGAAATAAAAAACAAATATTTCTAATCCACCGAAATGTGTATATTAAATACCTACATATATTATTAAATTTCATTTTATGAAAATTGTTTGTTTATTTATTTTACTTTATGACTATTTTTAAAAAGTTTTTTTGGTTTTTTTCTATCAAATTTACTGTATTTTTAATAACACTAAAGTAATCCTATATTATTATTATTTTATCATTATTACGATTTATTTTATGGATGTATATCGCTTGAAACATATTATAAATATTTTATACGGGAAATTATATTTTTGTGACACGCAACGCGTCGTAACCTATAATATGTATATCACGCGACATTTCTAAAATAAGAATATTCAACAATACCTAATCAATCATTATCAAAGTTAGATATATTATACGCGATACATTAATATGCTATTTGAAAAAAAAAATTAAACTAATGTATTCATTTTTTTTTCAATGTTTCTTTATTTCTGGTTTTTTACTTCATATCGTTCTAAACTTTTTTTCAATGTAAATAAAATATTTTATAAAAAAATTAATGAAACTCAGGACTCTCTGGAGCCTTCACCGTCCTTGATATTCTACGCACGTTATATACTTAAATACTAATCGAATGTCAATTATAAGTTTTATTCAGGAAACGGATGCGGGATCGTTAATTCCTATATAACTGAATAATACGTTTTATGCAAATATATGAGACAAACTTTGGCGTTATTATGCTTTTGTCACATGGTTTTAGGTAATTATAATAATTATTTTCTCAAAAAGTATTATAATATCTATACGTCTTAATATAGTATGAGTATAACGTCGGTTTACTATGTTTTATACCATACGTTATAGTTATGGGTTTAACTACATTATATATTACCTATTATAGTTAAGTTTGACTCTTGAAAGAAATGCGAAAATTATTAATATATATCTATAAATTAAACAATTAAAAATTAATTTATACAAAAAATGTAATACTCTTATAAAAATAAAAATGTACATAATATATTATGAAAACAATAATATAATGTACGAAGACATTCAATATTGTAAAATAAAATAATATATAAAAAAGAATATGTGCCTAGAGTATAATTCCCAAAAATATTAAATGTAAACGGTAACAACTAATTTAGACCATAAGTTATCATCATCAGATAAAATTGAATAATAAAAAACTAAAAAGGAATAATAAAAAAAAACTGAAAATTATAATAAACATTGTCTATTTCATAAATAATGAGAAATAAATGATTAAATGACGAGTATTGAGTATAGTTATATAGATATATTAAAATAGTTGTTATAAAATTATGTATTGTTGTCTACAATGTGTTGGTAAATATCATTATCTATTGAATTATTATTTTACTGTCTATTTGTAATAATATAATTTAATATTTTAATCGTTTTTATATTATTGATTGTTTATTTTTTAAAGTGCTCAACTTTTGAACTTTTGGAATATTTACGATAAAATAGTAAAAATAAAACTTAAGTATGGTTAGGTAAAAATAACAAATTATTTATTTGAACATTTTATGATTTCGTTATGGATTGCTGTAAATATTGTTATAGATAACTAACTATATAGTTTTTAATATTATATTCTGTATTAGTTATATGACTCACAACCACTACTTTTTGAGCAATTCCATCGTACATCCTAAATGTTGAAATAAACTATTATATAGTATAATTATTATTTATAACGAAATTACAAAATCTTAAATTACCTATTAATATTGCAAGATAAATATTAGATTCTTGATATGTTTCAATGGAATTCTAACAGGAATTTTATCAGGATTAATTATAAAATAAAATCCTATAGATATTATAAATATATTTAAACATTTTTTTAATACATAATTAATAAAGGTTTAAAAGTAAAGATATTATTTTGCGCTATTTTTTTTTAAATATTTTAATAATTTATCAACATGAGAACGATCGCCATATGCGTAAATATTTGAAATTTTTGAGACATCCTACAAAAATCCGAATGTCCACAAAAATTCATAATATATTCCTTGTATACGTGTTCTATTTTAATCTTACTACAATGTATTGTGTACACAACTTGAAACTGTCGATGAAATGAGACTCTAAAAATGAACGTCCCAATATTGTATTTAATGCATTTTTATCACGTTCCAGGATCATTTTTTTTTTTTACCATAAAGTAAAATATCGTCATATTGATTACGTTCTAAAAAGCGTAGGAATATAAAATATTTTCAGGTTAAGAAATACTCTTATTATGGAGAACTACCATTCATTTTTGTGAAACAATAATATTGAAAAATAGTTCTTGGTAAATCAAAAATTGTAATAAATTCTATTTTCCAGTTAAATAAATCATTGTAAGTACTTGGTCGAAAATCATCATTACTGGTGCGTTTATACATTACACGGTTTGTATTAAAGTCCGATGACGTGTACCTAAAATGTTAAGATAATTTCCACCCGGAAACCAACAATCTATACATGCCTGTACATGCCACCAATATATCGTATCTCGTGATAATATGTCAGTACGTTGAAAACGACCCGACGAAATTCTAGACCAGACGATCCTCTTTGCTGATTACAGCGAATGCGCCGTAGTGGCATCTGCTGCTAAGGCACTCCACCACTATATTATACTCGTATAATATACATTACCGTTATCCTTCATGATTTAACAGTGGTGTGTTCTTATAAACTAGAAGTATACCAATCTTTTTGAAAGCAATATTTTAGAAATTCATCGATTAGAATAAACTTTTCTTTAAAATAATATTGTTTCATGAAAATTAAATTCCTTGAAAATTACTTGCTATAATATGAAAAAGTGGACGCGGTCAGAATGTTATCAATAATAATTAATATGGAATTATCGGCGTTTGTCGTTTGCGCATCATTAACCGTCCAGGTCAAAAATTGGTAGGTCGTTTGCGCATTGCACGTTTTAACAATATAACGGGTAGTACGGTGACATGGCAATGCACCGATGTAGGTATATCGCAGATTAAATCGATAGTGGCGTAATTCGTCGATAGTGGCATAGCGTGGGGCACTGAGATAGATAACAACTAGTTATTGTTAGCGGCGTGGGGAAATATAAGCACTGATAACGCTTATCGTTACCGTTATTATCATTATTGAGTGACACGTGTTAACAAAATATGTAACAACTAGTTAGTAAATAATTTATTAGATTAATAAATTATTATTAATAGAAAGTTATTTAAAACATAAAAATGGAGAAATAAATCGTCAACAGTTTTTAAAAATTATGGGATACAGGTTTAAAAGGATTTTATCCTTATAATTATAAGAATTTTTATTCCTACGCCCGGAATTATATTTTAAACAAATCTCAGGAATCTAAAAGAAATAGAAGAATACTATGGAACCATATGGTCATAAAGTCACATGTTAAGTATTGAACTAGTGATTTAAAGTTACTGAACTAATTGAATGCTTACTATTTTACTAAAATTGAAAAATTCCAGTCCAATTTGGATGCACTAGTTAAGAACGGAAAAATTTTCTTTCCGTTTTTCGAGCGGTAAATGCTCGTTCGCTAGTTCATTTTTCATGGATCCAATTACGGGAAACCAAGTCAGAGTTCAAGTAGTGTGTTCCTATTGTACCTGCATTTTCATTTTAGCATGAAGTTTCTTGGTGGCATTCGTTGAGAAACACAATATTTTTGTGAATTTTCGTAATCATTGAGATCCTTTCATCAGCTTTCTCGAACTCTTAAGGGGATTGGAAGCGGCGATTGTCTGTCTCTCTCTATCACACACGTAACATAGCGTTTTAGACCGTTTCTATTTCCAACGTACCGATGGATCTAGTTATGCGATAAGGATTATAAAAATTGATCTGAATTTGTCGTAACGTTTACTTTAGATCGATTTCCCCAAAATATTTGATTTTTCTTCCTAAAACCGCCAAAAATTAAGTCAATATATTCGGACATTTAAAAATTGACATTTTGAATTTTTGCGAAAATCAAGGGAAAAACATTTAAAAAAGTGGGAATATCGTTCTTAAGTAGAGTTCACGACGAATTCAGATCAGTTTTCAGAATCATTATCACATTACTACAACAATCGGTATATTGGAAATGAGATTTAGTGTCTTTTCAAATACGGTAGTCGTATTTATTGACTTGTGCTCGTGCGTGCGAGTAAACCGCCACTATTATCAAGCCGTACATATATTTTAAACACACACTAGAAACCATAAATACTACTCTAAATCGTTTGTTTTTTGTTCGTTTGAATTCCTTTTCGATTCAAACCGAAAATAGTTAATTTCACACTTATATCACTATATAATTCAGGGAGTCAAAACGGGTTAAAATTTTTCGGGTTTCGGGTTACGGGTTTAAACCGGTTAAAATTTTTCCGGGTTTCTGATACGTGGTTAAAAAACGGTTTTAATTTTTTCCGGATTCCGGGT
>JAIPRL010005512.1:8265-31738 GCA_025469235.1 Pemphigus obesinymphae | reverse complement strand
CCTCCTCTTCAAAACTTCTGCTAACTCCCTACTCCTACCTGTCAATGTTCCTACATTCCACGTACCTACTCGCACTTTAAACCTATCCTGCGTACTCAAGTGCGAATCTAACCCAAAACACTTTGGTACTTTCCCTACACCATCGACATCACGGCCGTTGGGTAGACCCGCACATATAACTGATAGAACGGCTACCGCAGCCGCTGTCAGGCTGGTACTGGTCTCTTGGTCCCTTAGGCTATCTCCACACCCAAGTAGGTACGCAATTTTGTTTTCCCCGCGAACATCCGAGATGAGAAAACTCGCCTATATTCTTTTTAAGACTATATTTATATTTATTTTTATTTTTATTATTTAAATTTATATTTTAACATGTTACTCTGAGGTTTTAGCACAAAATCACAGATTAGTGATTACATCGTAATTTGTATTAATTAATATTTATATTATAATAATCATATAGATATTTGAAAATATTATGTATTAATAATTAAATTTAAAATGATTGCAATTTTAAAAAATTGAGTTTCATTAAAATATTTCAAATTTAGAACCCTTATAGTAATTTCAGTAGGTACCTATTACTTACCCATAAAATCAACAGTTTTACATCCTCTTATTTCCCAAACTCTCAACATGATCAGGTTTGCACCTCCACATATTAGGGGAGTGGAAAATAGTTCTTAGTAGATACCATTTGGTTTGGTAATTATGGCCGTCTTACACTAGAGACCAGACGCCAGAAAAATCTCGTTGGCTACCTCATTTGCTATCTGGGAGTCGAACTGGAGACCTCGTTCCCCGAAATACGCATTTCGACCCATGATACAACATGTTATATCATGGAATTAGAATGAGTAATTTTTGGTCAAAAAAACGGTGGTTTGGAGGCTCCTTATAGCGTCAATAGGCACTACCTATCAACATTATATATTTAGACTTAAAGTAGCTACAGAGCCGATCTTATAGGGTTGAACGAGATCTGGTTTAGGAATATAAGCAAATTAAATTTTAATGAAAATAGGAGAAAATAAACAAAAAAAGGCAAAATTCGATTTTGGACTACCCAAAAAAGTGACTTTTAGTATGGTGTACAACGCATTTTACCACCGGTCCGAGCCCGTTTTATGTTATTGCGCTGCAACGATTCAAAAAGTTTCCCCACCTTTGTCGTGCCTGTAATCATATACCATTGCTCGAGTATTTATGTACTCACAATTCCGACTATGTTTGAATCACTGAAGCGTAGCTCGGTCGGTTTAGCGTGAGTAGGTACAAGAATTGTGAAGTAATCAATGGTCAAAGGTTCGTCAAATCCAGTCGCCGGAATTAAGAATGTTGTAAAATTTACAACAAAAAAAAATGTTTAAATATACTTCGGGAAAGTAGTCAATAAATATGATTATAGGGCTCGGAAGTTGTTGCATTTGCATGTTTTTTGAGGGCTATTAGATTTATTGTTAAGTAAGTTAGAAATTAATTTTAAGACACTATGCAAAACATATCAAAAGTTTATAGTGCATATTTTTACATATTTGGTGATTTTTTAGTTTTAAGAGCTTATTTCTTAATTTTACAAATTTTTAAAGCATATTTAAAGATTAATTATAGTACAATTTAAAAATACAATATACATATATCGTGTTCTTAGGATTTATAGAGTCTTCCAGATGATATAGCCGGTCACGATATTTTTAAATATGTGTCAATATTACTTCCACCGATGTTGAACGCTGTTCTTCAAAATATAAAATAATTTATAACGGATAATCGGCGATCTTTCAATTTTGAAAACATTAAACAATGTTTAGTGATTCAATGCAACAATTTTGAAGATAAGACACTAAGAACAAAATAATTATACCTTACACAATTTAATTTAAATTACCTACTTTTAATTATGTAGGTACCTCTACTTAGCGATTTCCCTAATTTTTATTATTTATGCTTTGCAGATAATATGTAATTTAATTGAATCATTAGAAAAGAAGAAAAAAAATGTCAATTTTTAAAGTTATTTTAAAAATAAAAGACCTATGGAAAATTTAAATATAAAAATTTACTTTATACAGATATTTTTTTATCATTTTTAAATTTTTATAATTTCAATATATTTATAAATTTAATAAAATACATTAAACTATCCTAAGAATATTTACTCAGAACTACATATTTGTAGTTTTATAAAATATTTGTAGTTTTATCAAATATTTGTATTTATATAAATATGTATGTAAAAAAAAAAAAAAAAAAATGCATATTTTTAGAGCATATTTGTACTTTTTTAAGTGCATAAATGGATGCATATTTAGTACTTTTTAAGTGCATTAAGTTCCGAGCCCTTAACATGAAATATGAAGAATAACAATAAAAACAACAAAATGTTTTCCTTAAATCAACTTGATATTGACACCGTCTACTACCGGGTCCATTACCGGCACAGAAACCAAAGAGGCTGTTTCCATTTTCGGTCGACAACTCCTGTCGGGACGGTCCAGAGAGATAAAATGCACAGACACTTAAATTTCTACCTGGGTGCTTATAAATTATAACCATTGATTATAAATTACTATATATTTATAATGAATAGTTATATTGAACCCCTTTGCCAATAGTTATTCTTATTCTATGGAGTGAGTAGTGACGACTGTCGTAGTGTCTGCGTCCGGTAGCGTAACGTTGCTTGATGCCTGCCACCAATCACATGTGACTACTAGCGATTCAGCGTTATTCGATCATATTAATTGGATGACAGCACAGCGTTTTTAAATGGTCTCCGATTATTCTCGCGCAGCTTGTTTTATATTGCAATGGGCTTATCTATACTATAATATATAATCAATGGTATTATATAAATTGTAAAATAATATAATACATTTTTTAATATATTTCATTTTATATGTAAATATATGTAAATTATTTAACAATAATAAAAATATAAAAGTATTTTGTTTATAAATCATAACAATATGTATATAAAATATGCTTTGATAGAGTACTTCAAGGTAACCATATTCTTGCTATTTTGTTCAAATACAACTTAAAATTAAATCATTGTAACATTTGTAACTGATCACATTCTGAAAATTCCATATTTAGTCTGTTTCACTGGTGAATTCTGAACGGCAGATAGGCTCAATGCTAACACTTGCCTTGTTTGAATGGGATCGATGATGCCATCATCCCAACACCTATTAATAAGTTTTCATTGAAATTATAATCAAACTGTATTATCTAAGTTAAATTTCCATATTTTACTTACCTTGCACTAGAATAAAATGGACTTCCTTCATTTTCAAACTGTCTTATCACTGGGTCTTTTAACTTTTTAACTTCTTCCTCTGTTAACTAAAAAAAATAACAATCAAATTGTGCTGACCTCTTTAAGTTTGAATGATTAAATTCAAATTGTTTTTACCTGTGTTCCTTCTCTAATTTTCTTTTCACTTTGAATTTGAGCAAGAACTCCAGCTGCTTGTTCACCTCCCATTATAGATATTCGAGAATTTGGCCACATATACATAAATCTCGGTCTATTTATATAGTAAAAATAAAATGCATAAAATTTTTAATTAAATGTTTATTTTACTTACAATGTATTCAATTAAATAATTTTCAATGTTATATTTTGAATTCCGTACATAATATTGTATTACTTACCCATATGCTCTTCCACACATTCCATAATTTCCAGCCCCATAAGAACCACCAATCACTATAGTAATTTTAGGAACAGAAGCACAGGACACTGCTGTAACCATTTTAGCACCATGTTTGGCAATGCCACCGGCTTCAGCATCTTTACCAACCATAAACCCTAGAAAAAATTTTAAATTATTTACTAACAATACATATTATTTTCAATAATAAAAAGGTTATAGGTACATATTAAAGTATGAAACTTACCAGTTATGTTTTGTAAAAATAACAATGGAATATTTCGTTGACAGCATAATTCAATAAAATGTGTTCCCTGTACAACAATTATTGTTAAATATCAATGTTAGTTTTATTAAAGAACTAACATTTCAAACATCTTTTAATGTCCTTTAAAATTCTTCTGCCTCTGATATCTTCCATTGAACACAATATCTTACAATATCAGTTATACAATTGTGGATGAAAATCAACCCAGACAACAATATTATGGAATTATCACATCCCAAATACATCCTGGATAGGATATGTTTCATAGTGTGGATATCCCATTAGTCCCGCAAATGTGTCGAAAATTCATCCGGGACATCCATAAGTCATGGTCATTCCATATACACATCCAAATGTCCACTTTTGTGGGATAATATAGTTTTACATTTAAAAAGAATAGTCTATTCTAATCTCATATATATCCTATGTGTAACCTATATAATATATATATATATAACTAGTAAATGTACAGGAATAATTCAAATTACTTCCTTTGGATATACATAACCTGTAATAAAATATCCCCAAAATAATTCCATACAGCATGATTTAAAAAAAAAAAAATGTGATCCATTATTTTAAAATTTTTATTTATGGGTCCATTATATGGGAAATATCACACGATGCAATAGCGTCATAAGTTTTGCAATAAATTTATTTTCCTAATTGGGGTTTGAACCTGCCTACCTAAGTATCAAAGACGGACACATTACCAACTGAGCTCCTACTTACTAATGAATATGTTAATGGAATCTAGAGTATTTGAACTAGACTATTAATTCTATATATAAAAATATAAGATATAGGTAGGTACAGATAAATTATATTCAAATTTCAAAACATCAATAGTTATAAAAAAAAATATATTAATTGAAATTAGGTAATAGAAAAAAATTCAAAAATACAAAAAAAGAAAATCATTTACAGTTATTTTTTTAGTTAGTACCAAGTCCTTTATATTTTTCTAGCTTATGCTTAGCTGGAGCATGCCAATCCAACTATCAATTTACTATTAGAAAGTTTAAAATTAAAATATGCATTACAATTAAAATACACTTGAGCACTACTTGTACTGTTATGCTAGAAATTATAATAAATCTAAATCACAAAAATGTTACACTTTTATCGATTGTTTTTAGTTTGCATTGATGATATAGTTGTTGAAATGCAATTGTTGTATACACAGTAGAAAGTACATTATTTTTGTGATTTGAGTTTATAATAATTTAAATGTGCATACAAATCACAATTTTATTATGGGACAGAATCACAGAACATCAAAACAAAATAATGATAAATATAATCATAGATAAAATAACACATTCTTCAACAGAATTGGTATTTAATAAAATATTATTCATACATTTTTTACCATTATTATCGTAGACGTCTTAAAGATGTTCTAAGGATGAATAAAATATAAATATTTATGGGATAGTATTTATATGTGCCGTGGACATACTACAGATTTATACAAAAATACCTTGATTACTATTATTTGCACGGTCAACTTAAAGACGTTCTAAAGATGAATAAAGTAAACATATTTGTGCGATGGTTTTTAGCATTTAAGACCTATTAAAAATATCTGGAAATAAATGTATCTTTTGTTCAATAAAAGATATCAAAATAGAACAATTTTGAACTATGATCTAATACGTAACAAAACATCAATTATTGAAAATGGTTCACATTATTATTTACAATTATACATATTATACTAATTCACAAAAACTTCAATAATTTTAAAATATTTTTAATATTGCAAATCATTAATATAACCAGTTAGGTATATTTTAAATATATATTTGTATACCTTTAATGCAGACTCAGAGAATAGAACACCATTGTTACCAATTATACCAATAGGATAACCACATATCTTAGCAAATCCAGTCACCAATGTTTCTCCATAATTTTTCTTAAATTCAGAAAACACAGATCCATCCACTAATCTTGCTATAACCTAAACAAATCATGAGATTGTAAACAAATTTTCAAAAGATTATTAGATTGACAAATAAAATACCTCTCTGACATCGAAATTTTTTTTTAAGTTTTCACCAACGATTCCATATAGTTCTTCACCAGGATACAATGGTGGTTCTGGTGAATCAGAATTAATCTCTATAGTTTGTTTGTTATTATTATTATTCAGATTTGCAATAATTGTTTTGGTAATGTGTAATGCATGATTATCATCATTAGCATAGTGATCGGAAACTCCAGAAACTCTAATAAAAAACAAATTAAATTTTATGACAATGAATGAATAACTGCCAATTAGGATTTATTCATTATAATATACCTAATACAACTATTGTATGTGGTAGTGGTAAAGTGTATAATTTTGGAATTATTAATATAGTTTTAGGTTTCTAAACATGAGATTAGACACTTTATATCCCTGTTGTGTCCGTCTATCTGTCCACAGTTACTAGTACTTAATTATGAGGGATGTTATTGATTTGGTTGTTAAGGAATAGATATTATTTGTTTTGTTTTATATTTTTAGTTTATTATTAAAATACATTATGAAACCGAGAATTTAGCATGCTTACAGAGTGGGTTTTCTGAAATTGTTTAAATAAAATAATACATATTAGTTTTTAAAAAAAAATATAGTAGGTATAACAAATTATTTATTTTGATAAATTCCTTAAATATTACATAGAATGATAAACATGAAATCAATAAAGTGTATAATGCAAAATCAAAAAAAAAAAAAGAATGAATATTAATATTCTGGAAAAATGAATACGTAAAATGTATTTATTTGTTATTTGTAAATTGGGATGACAATGAAAATTGTAATACATTTTATTTTTTAAACATTAGTACAAGTTGTTTAACATTTTAGTTTTGTACAGAAATATATAATTAATATTTCATATTCTTAACGGATTAGGTTGGTATACAAACAATAGAATCTTAAAATTATATACTTTGCCACTCGTCTATCATTGCATGCACCACTTCTAGTGGATTGAGACTGCTCTTTTCATCAAATCAGCTTTTAACATTTTGATACAACAATAGGGCTTACAGCAGGCCTTCTCCTCTAAAATAGGTGCTCCCCACCTCTAAACTTTAAAGGATTAAGATCTGTACTTTCTGAGGAATAAACTTCCAAAGTGATGAATTCAGGTAATAAAACAACCAGTATTGTGTAGTTTTCGCTATGTGTGCCAGCTCTAAGCCTTGCTAGAATATCCAGTTCTTTATGGCAAACAAAATATAGCTTAAATGCTTCACTACTTTCTTTAAAATGTCACTGGTAGATTGTTCACATGTTTTGACTCCCTATTCACAGAAATTCAGTTTAATAACATCCTCCCGGCTGTGACCGTAATCATAACTGTGAACCGGGGAAAGTCTTCTTTCCACTCTTTGAACTTATCCAATGGCTCTCCAAGAGCTGTGAGCATAAACTCTATTATTTATCAGTTAAATTTATCTTCCACACCAAACATTCTTTTCATTTGTAAAGATTATCTGGTAATCATTGTTTGCATGCTACTGAAATAAATAACTTCTTCACTTTTATGATCCTAATTTAACGTAAATCAACTATCAACCGCTGTCTGGTACTTCTTCGATAAATTATAAGTCCAAGATCTTCTTTAATAATGCTTAAAATTGTTGTTCTAATAGGTTTTCCTTTTCCCAGGCCATGATTTTGTGCTTGTAGAGTAAATTTCTGTGAATTCTGATAGCGATAGCTTTAATGAATGCCTAGATCATTTTTCACGTAGTTGGCTACTTTTTTTGTCTGTCATCGGTAGTATTCATTATTAAACATTTAATAGTTTAAAAACTAAATTTCACTGTATTTTTCAGCAGTTTTAATAAGTTGAAAATATCTAATGGAGTGTTTTCCACTCGTATAATGTAATCATGGCAAAACGTTTCTCCTTTATACCCTACTATACTCGCTGAGCGTTTAGAATGAAACCCATTTTCAGATGAATACTTGCCCACCAAGTGCAGGTTTGAATTATACAGTGTTACTCAAAATAACGCAATATAATGTATATATGTATGACAATGGTTAATAAATGTTGGCGCAAATGTAGCACTGTTTGACTATGGTGAAATTGAGAGATGGAAAATAGTTACCGTCTACGCAACGGGTTTCACTCTTAATACTTGGCGAGTATAAATGTTTATATAATGACATATCAAATTAATCTAACAATAAAATAATAACTCAGATTTTTAATTAAAATAATATTTAAAATAAAACTTAAATGGCATGACTAGGTATATTTAAATGCAAAAATACACAAATTCTTACGAGCAGTGAAGTGTAGCACCACCTAAATCCTCTGCAGATACTACTTCCCCTGTTGCAGCTTTTACCAATGGGGGCCCAGCAAGAAAAATTGTTCCAGTCTTTTTAACTATTACACTTTCATCAGCCATTGCAGGCAAATAAGCAGCACCTGCAGTACAACTACCCATAACAACAGCTATCTGAAATATTCTCGTAATTTTTAACTCATTAGATATATAGGTTCCTAACATAAAATAGTTTATAATTTCTAACTTGAGTTATATGTTTTGAAGACATGATGGCTTCGTTAAAGAATATTCTTCCAAAATGTTCTTTATCTGGAAAAATATCTGCTTGTTTTTTTAGGTAACCACCCCCTGAATCGACTAAATAAACACAAGGTAAATTATTTTCACTGGCTATTTCCTGGGCTCTTAAGTGCTTCTTTACTGTAATTGGAAAGTAAGTCCCGCCTTTAACAGTAGCGTCATTGGCGATAATCATACATTCTTTCCTATCGGTACAAAAAATTATTTTTTGCAAATTTAATTATATTTATAAGATTTCAAGGATATCTACCCAGAAATACGTCCAATTCCCGTAACTATTCCACCGCACGGAACACTTTCTTTGTAAAGATCATGTCCAGCTAATTGAGACAATTCTAAAAATGGTGATCCCGAATCCAAAAGGTAGTCTATTCGTTCACGTACCAGTAATTTTCCCTTAGATGTATGTCTCAACTTATCTTTTGGATCACCACCAGAAATCGAATTGCTTACGGCTTTTTTTAAATCATACACCAACATTTCCATCGCTGTTCTATTTTCCTACAATGACAAACAAAAATCAAAATATTTTACTTAAAATTATTATATACCAGTATATAGTATATAGTATATAGTATATTATAGGTACCACAATTATTAAGAGCATATACATATCTAGGTACAATTAAAAATTTTGGATCTTGTTTGAGAATAATCATTTTAAAAACTATCTTATACAGATCTTCTAGATAGGGTAATTTACAGTTAGCTCTTTATCTATAATTGTGATACTATTGAACATAAATTAATTAACCTGAAATTCTTTTGAATCAATATCAATATTAGATTTCAATATAGATCCATTTGAAACGCCGGAAAAACGTGATAATGAACATTGACAACTACCGCCAATAACATTATTAATGTATTTTCGAAATATTTTCGTACTGTTTAACATTTTTTTTTTTATTAAAAAAACACACTTGAGAAATAATTTTCATTAAAAATCTGTAACAGTTTTTAAATTATAATGTAATACATAATATGTTTTATAATTGTAATATACTTTTTAAAAATATGTAAAACCTTTTCCCAACAACACATGTTTAACAACTAGAATACAGCTATATCTACTATATACAGCTTATGCTTGTTGAATGTGAAACAATAAAAAAAAACCTGATGTTTAATTAAATAAAAAGTGTAAGCTATTAGATAAGATAAAATTCTAAGAGTTCAATAGACTATCACTATTTTATTATATTGGTTATTAGTTATTACCTACTAAATATATTTAAATAGGTACATATTAAAATCAATATAATAAACTTGGGACTTAGGAGTTAGGTGAATAATATAAAATATTTGTATATTAATTTAGAATTATGAAAAACAATGGTTTTTAATTATCATACAAACACCATAAACAATAAAACACTTTTTATATTAGGAAAATCACACTATAATTTAATTTGAATTTTTTTGTTTTTAGCAATTTAGTATATTGGGAACAAGTCGAATTTACGGGAGATATTTTTTTTGGAAAACATGCGTTTTTACATGTTTTTATATGTTTGAAAAAATTTGCGGTCGGGCTTAATTTCAATGTTATAGCGATTTTAAATTATTTATTACATAAAACGACATATATTTTAACGTTGCGTTTTTGTAGAAAAAATGTCGTATAAACAACAATCATACCTAGTCGATTTGTAATTAAATGCTTATTACGGACAGTTTAATTCCAAAATATCATACGTAAAACACCACGTTGAATAATTAACAGGTTAATTGTAATACGGTTTAAGTGTATTGCTTTCGATCACACCTATAATAAACCGAGTCGGGTAACTCACTGGTTTTGTTCACTCGGACAGTTTAATTCGAAAATATCCACCGATTTGCTGTGAAACACCTCGTCCAGTAAGTAATAGGTTAAATTAAATAACTATATATCTATAAAAAAATATAATATACCTATGAATATAATATTTTATACGAAAACGCAACAAAAAATATAAATCGCTATTACTTCGAAACCAAGTCCGATCACAAATGTTATTTTTGTTAAATACTTATAATTAAGTATAAATATATAGCGATTTATTAACGTCATTAATAAGTAGATACCTATCTAGTCATTTTTGTTTTTCTATAGGTATTGTTGAATTTTTTTTATTACAATGTCATATCAGCTCCTAAAATTGTGTGTAATATGAAAAGTTTAATGTGTTAATAAAATAATTAGGTAATTATACATTTTTATATATTATAATGTTTATATGTCTTGATGATAAAAATAAAAAAAGTCATTCAAAGAAAAAATGAATTAAATGTGTATAGTACGAAAATCAGAATATTTTAGGGGCTATTACATAATATAGTTCCTTATGTATTTCTATTTATATAAAAAATAATTTCAACGCGATATTTATCGACACAAAATTAAACGGATCGTGATACGATTTTTTTTTTATTTCCAAAAATCCCGTCATGTTGGCGTGATATGTAGTAATTACTAGTTAACTAGTAACTTTCATTTACTTGTAAATTTTAATGTAAACGTGGTGATACTGTTCCAATGTGTCACTTGACCTTTTTGGGTTAAGTATAGAATTTCGAAAATTATAGAATTTTTTTTTATAAAATTTTCAATTTTTACTAAAAAGTACAATATAAGACCTGAAAATTTGGAAGGAATCATAAATAATTTCTTTGAATAAAATCAAATTAGTTGTAAAACTAAAATTCTAAATTTTAATTGAAAAAATTAATAACGTATTCTAGCTTATAATAAAATAAATACAATGACATTATTAATTTATTAGATTCATTATTTTTTTTTCAGAATTACTAGGAAATTTTACAACAAAATAATAAATGTCCAAAAATTTTAGATGGTTAAAAAAATATATATAACTAAGTAACGAATTTCGAGATTTTTTGAATATAATTAGAGTAACGTATAAGTTACCGTGTTGAACTTGGTGGGCTAAGCGATATTTGGGCCGATTAAGTATATTGTATACCCACCTAGTCAAAAATATAAGAGCACCGAGTGAAATTTAAAAGGTTTTTAATAGCCGGTAGGTACTCTATGGTACATGAAAAAAAATTTTAATGGGTTGAAAACTGTTTTTGAGTTGATATAAATCCTATAAAACACGCGATTATTCAGATCAAATAGGTATGGATTATAGAGTTCTTTAAAATCATGTATCAAACACGGATATTTTTTTAGTTTTTATTTATTATTATGGGTTTTTATTAGTGTATTGGCGTATTGTATCACCTGCTGCTTGGGGGTATGGAATTCGCAAATATATAATTATCCTATATATTAAGTACCTATATACAGGAAAGTATTTTTTTTTTTTTTTAACGAAATGAAATTACATATAAGTTTAACTTTATATATTCAATAGTTCAGCTTAGAAGCTGACACAACCGGAAGAAAACTGAAATAACGCAAAGTTCTAATTATAAATATATATATACATATAAGTATATAGATAGTATTATGCAGTTAGGTACTATCACACGATCCCAAATAACTTTAACCCGATATTACGGAATTAAACGGATGTGTTGTTTTCTGTTCGTTTTATAGTTTATATAACGGGTAATTAAAAACATACTAACGAATACTAGAGAAAATAATTAAGTAATAATGGTCGTGTTTAATAATAAGCCAAAAATATATAAAACATATATTAGGTATAGGTATATACACACACATAATTCTGTGATATTATATAATATATATATATATATATGATAATAGCTTTACAGATTATAATACGAATATAGTTATATTACATTTATTATTCATATAATATGTGATCTATGTATTCTATGATAATATTCTATACACGAGCACGCATTTTCTGTGGTTCAATCTCAGATAAGCATTTGCAGATATGACAGAATCGAATCTGTTTTTTCCTGATTTTAATTAAGATGATGTTGTATGCACGGTTCCGTATAGACAATTTTAAAATAAAAATATTTTAATATATTTTTTTAAGCAATTTCTCTCAGTCTCCAAGTGTTGTGTAAATACATGATTTTTTATTGTGTAATATTCGTTTTTAAAAAACTTGTTTACAAATTGTTTATTTTTATTAACTTGAAAGATGAAATTAAAAAATTGTTTTAATTTGACTTTTTAACATTAAAATATTTATAATTTACTAAATATTAATAGTCAACACCTAAAATAACATAATTTTAAAATTAAATACAATTTAAAAACGAAATTATCAAGGTCTAAGAGACATGACAGAATAAGAAATATAAACAGTTTTTCTCATATCAAAAACCACATCATCATTATATAAATATTGTTTTGCACTGAAGATGGTACTTTGTTTCAGTAACACTGAATGCGTATATGCTTACAATAAAAAGTGAACATTTATATAAATTTAAGTCTTATTTTATTTAAATAAGTTATAAGTATGTAGGTAGGTATGTAAAAAAAATAAATAAAATACGAGAAATTTTACCTTAATCTATATTATTTAACTAATATTAAAAATTATTGAACTATGTAGGTACTACCAAAATTAAATTTAATATTTATCTCAATTTAGTAGGTACATATAGTATTTCAGTGGTTATTTTTTTAGGGTCTAAAATGCTAGGGTTATTTATTAGGGGATTCATTCCTATGTACCTATATCTACTTTTAAATAACAATATTAGGATTGAATACTAGCAGAGTGATTCATATTGTTTCAATAGGCCACGAGCCATGTAACATGTTAATAGGTGGTAGGTACCTATTATTAAATCAAAATATTCAATATAATATAATATATAATCATTTATTAGATTAGAGAATGTAATATAGTATATACGAGTACAAACAGAAAAAGTAAATAAATTAAACTTATTCTGTAGCATACACTATCATCGGAAACTTTCCAGACAGGGATATACATTGTTAGTATAGTATGTTTTGCTTTATTCTAAAACAAGGGCCACACATTCAAAATATTACCTTATATAGGGCCTATAGAGGTGAACACGAGAATTAAACTTTAAATAGGGCATATGGAAAGAATTCAGATTTACCAACTAAACCCATCTGGGATGGGTCGGGTCCATATCATGCAGTAAAATATAGGTGTTAGGTCATGTTAAGGTAGATAAGTTAATCTATGTTAGGGTGGATGAGACTGTGAAGTGAAGCAGTGAAGTGATGGGTGGAAAAGGAGAATAGGTTTGGTTAGATGAGCGGGTGAGGGAAAGGCAAAAATGTTACGATAGATTAGACATGTAAGAGTCGAGAATGTTAAGTTAGACAGGTGGGAGGAGTGGAGAGATTATGGATTATATATTTATATGAGAGGTTATGTTATGTTAGACAGTTGTGAGGATATGAAATTGGGTTAAGTCAGATGAGTGTAAACCGTGAGAGGAGGGTCAAGGTTAGGTTAGGATTGTGCCCTATATAGGGCAATATTTCTGATGTGTGGTTTGTTCCTGAATGAAGCAAAACATACTATACTTACCCTGTATATTCCTGTCTGGAAACTTTCCGACGGTTGTGTAAATATCTAACTACAAGGATAAATACTATATCAAACAATAAAACGATTATTAATTAACGATGAATACCTACATAATACCGGAAGATATAATATAATACACATATACACATATAATTAATTACCTACATTTATTGATTTTTTTAAACAATATCACAGATTTGTGATTACCTGAAGATTACCTTAGAACCATTGATCTCTATGAAACTCAATACTTATAAAATAAAAAATAGAAGTTAAAACTATCATTATTCTTATACCTATAAAAGTATCCTTAATCTATGCTTCACACTCGTTAAAACACAGCATGTTGCATAAAATTAAACACAAATCAATGAAAAATTCATTATTATTATCAACCACATAAGTATTATCACAGATACAGAATATAGTGTTATCAACTAATTTATAAATTATTTTTACCCAGTTGTTCAGTTGAATGTTTTTCGAATAATTAATGGTTCGACAGTTCGACTAGTCAAATATCTTTTCAAGAATAGTAGAATACCAAATATATTATAATATAATATCCTGTGCTAAATATTTATTTTCATGCAATAAAATTTTTATAGCATTCGATAAATTATGTCAGGATTTCAAGCACCGCTGATAACATTGTGAAATTTTATTTTTGGCGCGTAATATAATCAGCATTTAACAACTAGCACTACAAAAAGTACAAATTACCTGTTTTATTAAAATTTATTTATTTGTAATTAGTTATCCAACACTAATTTTATTATGTTTTATATTTAAAAAACTGTATTTAATATTCATTGTACATTAATAATTTGCAGTTAATACTCACGTTTCAAATTTCATCATTTCACAGTTAAAGTTTAAAAGTATTTTATATTATGTAAGTATATATAAATAGGTAATAATAACTAATTTTAAATAAGTATGTAGGTACGTATATATATATCGCCCAAATTTTGGGGAAGTTAGACATTTTAAACACATACCCCCTAATTTTTTTTTTTGACAAAACTGTCCCACGAAAATTTTTAGCTCAATTGGAAATCATTAACCCGTGCCGACTTGAATTTGAAAACGTCACATTACGAAAAACTATAAATTTCACAGTTTTGGGATAAAAAAAACAATGCTTTACGTAATATTAATGACTTCAAAAATAAAGAGTATTAATGTGTATTTACAAAATATTTTGAAAATAATACATGCTGTCTAGGTTTCGTCGTGTCTGTTCAGATTCGACCCAATTGTACGTAGAGGAGAGAGCGAGTATGCTGTAACTACTGTCATGTCCGTTCGTTCGAGTTGAATCTTGCATGATTGAGCGTAGTAAAGATGATATAAACAGTAGCCTTTATACTGCAGAGCAGTTTCGTTCGTTCACTCATTTATGTAGCACAATTGTACGATTCAAATATTTGCTTTACGGTTATGTAGAAAAATGTCTCAAAAATTAAGTGATAAGAATGTTTACGTTGTAAGACATATTATGCATCAAATTACAGGTGCAAAGTTCCGGAGGACAAGTTTTAAGTGTTTTATTTTATAATATATGTAAAGTAAATTTGACAATTAGTGAAAGTGCCAGTTTAGTAATTCGAGAATGCTTAATTTTTTGGGAGAAAGCTCGAATTTCCACTAAAAACATTCCAAATCGTATAAAAAAAAAAAAATTAACTTATGTATACAGAAAGGAGAGTACTTTAAAAAAGTTCTTCAAAAACAGAGATATATTTCAAGAACAGGAGAAAGATTTTGAACTGAAAATATTAAATTTGTTTGATATCGAGCATGCAGTTGCAATGGAAATTATCAAGATTGAAGAAAACAAGCAGTTTTTATTAACCAAAGAAATCAGGTCGTATTGGGTGGTTATCTGAATTAGATAAAAAGTTGGCAAATAAAAAAGAAGTCGGGGCAAAGAAAAATTATATAATAATTATATATGTCAATTAAACACTTAGTAATTTAATAAATTATAATAACATACCTACTACTTTAAGTACCTATAGGAATTGTTGTTTAATAATGTATAATATTATAAGATGGTAATTGGACAAAAAGTCCATAATATATATTATATATATTTTATATTATACTGTAATTATAAATTAAATTATGCCAGTTACCTATACTATAAACATTGTTGAACTATATTTTCTGTGCTATAGACTAAGTGGTAGTTCTAGGAGACCCTAGGGCTTAAGGTCTACACTTCACATACCATTTTTTTTGTCAACAGGTATGTAAAAAATAATAATGAATAAATAAATTTATAATATTATTATAATTATATAATATAATATATTATATTTTTACTACAAATTGTATTGTACCTACTTATTATTTTTATTGATTTTTTAAATTTTGATATTTAATTATATTAGGAAATATACCTAATGTATTATTATAATATAATACGTAATAATCGAGGTAATAATAGTAATTTATTTAAATCTTAGTTTTATACAATAACGGACTTTTTGTTCGACTATAAAAATTGTATTTGGATTTTATTATAAGATATAGGGTAGGTGTACCGGTTGTGGCCACCGTACCAGTAATGGCCATTTCAGTTTTATTTTTTGTTTAATAAGCTTGTATTGATAATTTTAAATCAGAGTGAGCCATAATATATTCTTACATACCTAAATTTAATTTAATGTTCCATAAATTATCAATATTTATCTTAATAATTATTCATTTGAATTACTGTCACACTACTGAGGTATTACAATAAATTGTATTATTATAATGGTTTTTTTTATAAAATATGTTCAAAACAAAATGAATATTTTTGTTTTATTGTTAATTATTTTTATTCAAATAGTTACCAAATATATCTTTAAGACTAATACCTACTAATATTATTATATTAAAAAACAAATGAAGAGGATGTCCCTGATTTTTTGGATAGTGATGAAACCGTTATCTATCTGTTGCTTTAATAAGTGTAAGTTTATGTAATGACAGGATGGAAATTGACAGGTGTAGAGATGAAATTTTATATAAATTTGAAGATATGATGCAATTAATCAAACCTCCTGAAGCATCAAATTTCAGAGGAATGTATATTATTCCTGAATTAAAATTTTATTTTAATTGGTACCTTTATTAAGAATAATTAGAAATAAAAAGAAATATTAACAATAATTTATCCAATTCATTTTTTTACTTGTTAAATATAATTTAAAGACTTAGTTTTACTTGAAAATAAACCAGAAGAACTTTTAATTTATAATTTTATTTTTCATTTATATTAATACATCCAAGAAACTTAATTACGTTTTATTAATTTTTCTAAGTGTTATTTTTATGTTTAGTAATAATTTATTATATCCATCATTTATTTATCAGTATGTATTTAGTTTTAACAAATAACATAACTGTTTTCATATTAAATGTATAATGGCCACAACTGGTATAAATGGTGACTACAAACTGTACATAGGTGGCGTTTTGGCCTTTTTATTCAAATATTTTTTTTAGGGAATTAGGTTAAATATCTAATAAAAGTGAGCTTTACAATCTGAAGAAACATACAATTCTTAGTCATATACTTCAGTTTTATGATTTAATATAATTTAATATAGTTTGATACAAAGTTTATATTTTAATTTGATATATAACAAAATAATAATATACCAACATAATAATACCCCAGTATTTTATATTAAATTTTTTATATACCTACCTATTATAATAAATAAATAATTCTTAATAAATCTAAATAAATAATCATTATTAATGACTTGTCGTCGCGAAAGTGTGATAGCCACTATTGCCCTGTTCACATGATGATACCAATATCATAGAATATGCAGAGGCATAACTAGCAAGAGGATAGAGGGTCAATTTTATTCCCCCCAAAGTTGGTTTAGTCAACTAAATCATTAAGAGTAGCTATGATGCCCAATTCTGAAGGTTAAAAATCAGAAAGAAGTTGATGACCTTATTTTTTTTTCTTATTTACGTTTTTAATGAAGTATTTTGTTGGCATTTAGGAAAATTGTAAATTGGTTTTCATTTGAACCAATTTTTTTTTTCGTTTATTACAAAAAAAACATTCAATCTGTCGTCCAAATTAAACACATTGCCCCCTCCCCTGTCAACATTATTGTAGCTCTCAAGACAGCAACTATTACCATATGACCAAGACTTTACTTGAAAAATATATCTGTGGTATAATTGTAATATTTAGGTAGGTATCACATTAATTTACATTTTAAAAATATATAAATGTTCTATATAAGATATATAGAATAATAAATAAAATACCTATTATATTTAATATAAGATATATTAAAGTTCTCTGTGTTTGTTGTGTCACCTTTCTTAATGATAGCTGTGGTCCTATTTTTCACTCTTCCATATACTCGAGATAATGTGATGAAGGATTTTCAAAAGGTCCTTTCCTGCAATTTTGAGAAGTTCCAAGTTTATATTATTTCCCCCTGGTGCTTTGTTATTTTTTAATGATTTTACTATTAGTTCAATTTCGTCCATACTAAGCTCTGGTAGTTCTAGTTTGGCCGTTTGGTACACTAGTTTTTCATATGGACTGTAATTGTTATTCTGTTCTGCACTGTCGTTAAGTAGATTGTCAAAATACTCTTTAAAGTTTTCTACAATCTTCTTGAGATCAGAAACTAGATTGCCGTTTCCATCTTTCATAATAGTAGTCCGTGCTTTAAATCCTTCCTTAACGGATTTGTACTTTTAAAAAAATATGTTGGGTCTATTTGTATAT
Organism: Pemphigus obesinymphae; assembly: GCA_025469235.1. Lineage (NCBI taxonomy): Eukaryota > Metazoa > Arthropoda > Insecta > Hemiptera > Aphididae > Pemphigus > Pemphigus obesinymphae. The sequence goes on along the minus strand of JAIPRL010005512.1, from coordinate 12,985 downwards.
TTCTATTTCCTCTAGTTTCTTGTTCTCAGCAATTATTTTCTGTAATCTTATTATTTTATTTGCCGCATTACGTAATCTTATATAGTTTTTCACGTTATCATTAGTAGGGTACTGTGTCATCATTGTTCTAACTTCCTGACGTTTTTTAATCGCATCTTGGCATTCATGTTGAACCAGTGGTTTTTTCTACCTTTAGCTTTCCGCTGCTTTTGTTAGCGAATCTTTGATTTTTTCCCAAGTTGAGATTGAGGATTTCCAGCTTCAGGTTGTGTTAGGTTATGTTTAGCGAGTTCCATATTTAATTTCCTTTTAAATATTTTAATTTCAGCATCACTTTTGATCTTATTTCTGTCTAGTTTAGCATTCTTACTTTTTTTTGTACTTTTTCCATTTAGCTGAAAGTTTAAGAGAGAATTTCGCTACCACCAGATAATGATCCGAGTCTCCATCCACACTTCTGTACGTTCTCACATTTGTAATGCTTGACTGATGACATATTTATCTACAATGACATGGTCAATCTGAGATTTTGTTCTTCCATCCAGGGCTGACCATGTATGCTTGTGTATATTTTTCCATGGGAAATATGTGTTACTTATCACTATTTCTCTGGAGATTGCAAAATTAATTAATTTCGGTCTAAACATTAACTCTTTCCCAATTTGAGCATTAAAATCTACAACTATCACTTTGATACAATGTCTCAATAAGGAGTCATATATTCTTTCTACCTCTTCATAAAATGCATTCTTCTCCTCTTCATCTTTGTCCTCAGTTGGTGGGTAGCAGTTAATTAAAATTAAGTCAAATTTGTGTCCTGCTATATGGATGTGACATATACATTCACTAACAGCTTCAAATTGTTTAATACAAGGAAAAATTGTATTATTCACCCTAAATCCTACTCCTTTCTCGTGTCTATTAGATTTTGTGCCACTATAAAATACTGTTGCATTTTCTGCTTGTATATTTCCATTTCCGAGAAAACGTATTTCTTGTAAAGCTACAATGTGTATTTTATACTTTGCTATTTCACTATTTCATGTTTCTGAGGGCACCTGGTTTGTATAGCATTCTAATATTCCAGATTCCGATCTTAATCTTTGCATTTTTTCCGTTCCGGTTTCCAGCCAAGTTTCCGTTTAGATCATCGTATTTTCGAGGCTTTGGTAAAAGATTCAAAATAATTAATCTTTAACAAGGACTGGTCGTTGGCCTGTTGATTAACCTCCAAACCTGGAGGACCGATCCTTTCCGACTAATTAAGGTTAGTGGTACATTATATTAATGTAATTAAAAATTAAACCCTACCCCATTATTATTACTATTATTTATTATAAATCAAAATAAAATAGGTACATATTTTATATTAACTGGTATTTCAGAAAACACGATTTGTCTTTTATTTTCTTGGCTTCATTTTCCTAGATTTATTGAGAAGTAACTACCTACTGATTTTTATTATTAAAATGCATTTATTATTAGGTTCTGATATATTTCAGTTGTTTCAGACTAACTGTAATATTTTTAGACTATAGGTAATATACTTAAGTATAGTTACCTACTTATTAATAAGCACCAATTACCAAATAATAAAAGCAGGGTAGTAAAAATTAACTTAAAGTTACATAGGTACCATAGGCATGTCTATGAGGAAGGCAGGGTGTGCAACTGCTTCACCGACAACATCTGCGACCTGCTGCTATTAAATCTTGAGTAGATTATATTCCATTGACCATAAATGATCATGGCCATACCAGGGCCTACAATTAATTAAAATTTAAATAAAAAATTTCAATTAATGAAATTTGTGAATGTAAAAAAATATTTAATGTAATATCGAAAGGATTGAGAATATTATACCAAATGAAATCGTATGAATTAATTTTTCTTTGCAATGTTAAGTCCTATTTTAACTTTGGGTATTGAGAGTAAATATGTATTTATTAACCCCTGAATAAATTAAGACCATTTGGACGATTTATTGACAATTTTTATTGAACCAGAATCAGCTTATAATATCAATATTGATGACGTATTGACGTTATAAAAACTTTTAAAATTCTAAAACCATTTAATGGACGCATGGAATTGTAGAACAAAGCATTACCTACTATAAAGAATAATTATAAATATTACATTAAATTATACCAGTGTATTTTATTTATTTTTATGTTGAGTTAAATATTTACAAATCATAAAATTGTGTTATATGTACGAGTATATAAGTGTATCAATTATTAAATTTAGAATATTAAAAAAATGTATTTGAGCTTTGTCTCCCCAGCCACGAAGGTCTAGACTATAATAGGTACCACAAAATTCAATATATTATATCTATCTACAACCTACTTAATATAGATAGATACTTTTTAAAGTATCTAAGATACTCTAGTAGTACCTAATCTAAGAAATTATCTACCTATTCAAAAGTAATATTTTCAATAACATTTTATAAATTTATTAAAAACCATAAGTACTTGAAATTTATTTTGAATTCTATGATTTATTTTTAAATGCATATAAATATTTTTCATTTTTTTATGAAATCTTCCAAAAATTAGTAATTACCTATATAAAACTTCTTAAAAATGTACTTTTTTAATTACCTATCTGAATCTATTGTCAAAAATAGCAGTTACCATTAAAAAAAAAAATTCGAGTAGGTACCTATTATTGCACAAATGTGTAATGAGGGTTAATCATTTTAAATGTAATTCCTATTTTTGTATGAAATTCAGATTAGTAAATAATTTTTTAAAATTAATTTTATGCCTAAACTATGGTTTTATAACCCAGAATTTATATGAAGTTACACAGCACTTTAAATAATTGAGGATAAATGTTATTCTAACCCATTTTTGGGTACCTATTATTGTTCTGGGGATATTTACTCACAATATTATTGAATATATTCTGTAATATTTATATATGGTGCGATTACCGCTGATAACAAGTCGCTTATCATAAATATGAAACAGATATCATTTTTTATTCAAAAACAATGTCAGTTTGATTCTAAAAATGTTTAACCTTTCGATTTTCATGTTTTAATTTTTATATAAATATAATTTGAATTTCGGTAATAGAAATTCGAAACAATAATGGTAGCGCTCGGTGCGTTTCCCGCCGCCAAATTTGGTGCTTTACTCCTGCGCCAAGTAAGTAAACCAATTGCCAATTTTGTTAAAGAACGTGCGAAACAATCTCCAGTGTTTCGATCATATGTATGCATGCCACCTGCTCAGTTTTACAATTGGTGTGAAGTTAAAATGAAGATGTACTTCATGAATCTTGGCACTGCTGGCAAGGTCAAACCTTTAAGTGAAACTATGGCCATTGAACTAGGATCAAATTTATTAGGTGAAGCTATTATATTTGCCGTCGCCGCTGCTTTGTTATTGTTGGAGTATAATAGGCAAGTACGTAAAGAAACTGTCAGAGAAGAAATACGTTTACAGGAACAAGAGGATTTAAATAATACCTTACGTGATTTGAACTTGATGACTGAACAACATAGCGCTGAATTAAGACGCCTGACTTACCTAGTTGATGATTTAATATCTAAAGTAAATAGTAAATCATACTCTGGACTTAACACCCCACCTTCGGAGACACAAATAAACAGTGGTAACAAAGTAGATACCAAACAACAGGATTTCAATGTGAAGGCACCAGCAACTTCCAATGAAATCAACGAAAATGTTTTATTTAAAAGCATAAAAATGCTAATTCAAACAATACAAACTTAACACCATCTAAATATTGTATGATTTAGTATAATTGTATTCATATTTTATGTGAAAAAAATCATCAACCGTGTACAAAGTGTAAGCGCCTAATAAAGTTTTATTTGTATTGACAACAATCCTGTTCTTTAAGTTATATTATTTTTTTTAAATATAAAATCATAAATTCTTGTATTTAAAAGATTTAACTAACAGATGGAGAAAATATTCAAATGCATTATTCTTGTAATAGTAGTATGATATGCATTATAATACATGTTATAATATTACAATTATTATAGTACTGTATATTTTTAATGTTGTATGTCATAGTTATTAAGTTTGAAAATTAAAATGTATTATGTATAATAGGTAGTAGGTAGGTACATTCTTCACCTGTCTCTTATCTGATTCAATTATTCAATTTCAAAAGAATACCAAAACATTTTTAGTTAAAATTTTAAATCATTGTTGTATTTAATATTATTACTGTTTATTTATGTAAATCTAAAAATAAAAATTAGTAGATCTAATTGAAAATCATTGCATTTTTACAGTCATTGACAAAAAATTATATTTAATTTTATATTTCTTAGAGCTCATGATTTTAGTGTTTTACATGATTTAACAAAAAAAGACAATAACTATTTTAAAATATAATGTAAATATCTGTTATAGATATTGGTATTTAATTTATAACCCAATTACATAATTTATGTACATATATCATTTATAATAATAATGTGGTTTGGTATAACGGACCTAGAAAAAATACACAGTATAAAGACAAAAATAATTTTTGAATAAAATATATAAACTAAACTATAGGTTAAGTATGTATCTTCTTCTCCTTCGCCTTCTCTCACAACTATTTGGGGTCGGCCACCCTGGTCCTACACTTCCACTTAACTCTATCTCCCGCATCTTCTTCACTTACTCTCACCTTCCTCATATCACTCGCCATTACATCCCCCCATCTCTTTTTCGGTCTT
>JAIPRL010005511.1:0-31739 GCA_025469235.1 Pemphigus obesinymphae | reverse complement strand
TATCATTGCTTTCAAATTCAATACATCCACCAAAAGTACCCTGCCCAGTAGCGAAGTGCATCCACCAATACTGACACCCGACGAGCGAAGTGCTTCCACAACCTACTGACCGGCTTTTTTTTTATTTATAAATATGTAACACGTTATTTTACCAAGTTACTTACAGATAGCTAACGTAGTTACTCTTACGTTACTACAAAAATTAAATAACGAAGCTACTATAACAGTACTCGAAAAAATAACTAAGTTACAGTAACGAGTAACGTTCGTTACGTTACTATACAACACTGATATATATATATATAAATATATTATTGTTATTACGTACTACTGACATTCTAAATTAAGTATAGTATGCGTTCTACTGAAATTTAAATTTTCAATGGTAATTACTCGAGTAATTTTACTAGAGTGACTTATAAACGCTGACTTAAAATAACAGAATTCTCTGTGTGTAGATATCTATATTTTTGACACATGATTGTGATAATATAGATATAGATGACAATATATTTATATATTGGTAACTTATATTTCTTTAAAATTAAATATCAAATTATTTCAAAGTATTGAAAGTTTGAGTGTTTTGGGGAAAAATAATTATAACTTATGTTTTTTTTTATAGTGTTTTTGAGAGTAAAATTAATGGAATTTATATTTATATTTTATATACTAAATAAAGAAGACACTACATCATTAATTTTGTAAGGGGTTTTGTGTAAACAATTTTCAAGAAGTTGATTGAATAATGAAAATGTAACAATTAAAAAAAGTTAAAATACATTTAAAAAGTAATCTAAAAATAATATCATATCCTTACCACTCTTTATTGTTATGTAATCAGGTCATTTGTTCAAAAAATACCTGTAGCTTTCTGATCACAGTTTGATCAAAATAATATCTTAAAAAAGAAATAATTACACTAAATATAAAATGAGAACTTAAACTAAGAGTGAGCATAAAGATTTGTTTGATAAATATTTATAAACATTTAAAATTTGTGGTAGAAAGACGTACAATTTCTAAATAGGTATTCAAAATTTTAAAAAAATTAAAAAAAATTAATTTAGCTAAATTAAAAATAAGGCGAACTATTGGTGCTAGTAGTACTTGTCCCGAAGTATACACGTCGAAAATACAAAAATCTATAGTTAATAGCACATATATTTTTGGTAACAATATTTTTTAGACAAATTATCATACTTAAAAATTATTCAAAATTGAATATTCATCTGAAGCTACACATTAGTTAACAAAATACGGATGGGCACATATAAATTAAATGAACACATACATTTTAAAAATAATTTATAATATATATATATAGGATGGTAACACTGATCGCATCGTCTCCTACAGCAATGGACTGAGGCAGAGCAACACCAGTGTCGAGATCGACCCCATGATGTAAAGACGTATTGTAGAATACGGGTGCTTGGTGCAATCTAATAGTTTAAATTGTCTATTTGTCGTTATTATTTGATAGTCAATAAAGCAAAACGTGATCTCAAAATACGGTTTATTCACCATAAATCTCACATTTTGGAGGCCTATCCGGGATATATTCGAATTGCCTTTATTTTAAAATGACGTAGTTAGAATCTTAGTCGTAGTTGTTTGTGGTCGTGTTGTGGTCGTTGGTAGTCGTAGTAGCAGCCGTTCGTGGTCGTGATGTATAGTCGTTCGTAATCTTTTCCGTTTCCGTATCAAACGTGATTTTCAAGAATAGAATGTAGTTTACAGAATTATGTTTTTTTTTACATAACTTCTAATTGATGGTGATTGTTAACGGTTATTACTACACCGACCTTTGGATATTATCATTGTTATTATCAGATCAGACGGAATTTACGGGGATTTCGCATAATGCCAAAATGCAAGTCAGTACGTCAGGTACACGATACTGGCTTTAACTACACTGACGATAAAATTGTGTGTAATTATGCTATTAAATTTGGATATGTCCAGGATGCATTGCAGTCATTCAACGGTTACTGTAACTGTTCTATGACGAAATGGATCAATGATTTTAAGAAAATGGCGTTATTGTGTGAGTGGTCGAATCTACATAAATGTGTGTACTGCAAACGCTTACTACTGGTAACTGCACAAGATGGGAGAATGTGGGTGGGTAACACTGATCGCATCGAAGCATCTACAGCGGTGGGTTGAGGCAGGGCAACACCAGAGTTGAGATTGACCCCGTGGTGTAAAGATTTAGTGTAGAATACGGGTGCTTAGTGCCATCTAATAGTTTAAATATTTTATTTGCTTTAATTATTTATTGTCTTAATTATTTATTTGACGTTATTATTTGATAGTCAATAAAACAAAACGTGATCTCAAAATACCGGGTTTTACACCATAAATCCCACATATATATAATAGGTATATTGTTAATAATCATTAAATATGGTTATTTTTATCAATGTTGATATATATATATATATATTACTAGTACTCTATTTGTATTAATCTAAATAATTTTGAGACAAAAACGAACTTAATAGTTGCTATTAACAACTCAATATTTTTTAGGCAAATTGAACCAAAATAATATATACGTATTCGACAAAAATTATTTATGATAAATTGAATTTAAAAAGAATTTGATTCAGTTGATTTCAATAATTGAATAATTATAAAAAATAATAGAATATTGTGTAGTTAGAGGTGTTAAATTAAACTTTTTCAAGTCATATTTTGCTATAAGGTTAAACTTAAAAATTTGATTTCTGTAAAATATTCTGTACCTCATGAAATATAGTGTTAGGTCCTTTAATTTTAATTATTTATATTTAATGGACTTCTAAACCATAATATCGATAGAAATATATTATGTTTTGTAGATGACACTGCTATCCTATTTGGCAGTAAGTAACTGTATAAATGACCTCGAGAATTAAGTAAATGCAGGTCTTAATTAAGTTACATCTTTATTTAATAATAATAAATATTTAATATTTAAAATATATATATATATATATTTTTAAATATTTAAATTTAATAATAACTCCTTCAATTTTGAGTATTTTAGTATATATAGAGATGACCAATTTGTAATTGTTTAATTATAATTTTATTTTAATATTGTTATTAAAATTATTTTAAATTTATTAACATAAATTAATTTGTTCGTATACAGTATACAATTTAACATATTACTGTTGAATAATTAATAGTTCGAGTGAAGATTCCTGGATACTGTAAATAAAATAACAAAAATTTTTATAATATAATATATACTTCTATAACACCATCGCAAACCAATAACCTCGACATTTTTACCGGGATTAAGGACAGGATTTCCAGAGAAAAAATATTATTTTATTCAATGTCTCAAATTCTGATAATGAAGACTCAACCCTTCCTTCAGATATTGGTTCAGATCTAATGAAAGATTTATCCTTAGCAAGTATTAATATTATTCATTCTAAACGTTTAGGCGAATTTTGGTTAAAACCTCGAGCTATTTTATTAGAATTATATTCACATTTCAACATCTTCAAATGTAAAATTAAACAACAATCTATCGAACGTTGGCGCCATGTATCAATAATCGAAGATAGGACAACATATCAACAGGTTACAATGAAACAATTACGATCTGAACTAGGCAAAAGAAGAGAATCTGTGGGGATAATTGCTGGTACATTAAATATAACAGAGGAATTCCGTATCTCACTCAAAAAAATCAGATTCCTACCAAAGGGGTAAAATTGTAAATATCAATCATAATAGTAATAAGTTTAAGAATAACTTTAATGTTCTTAATGGTTATTACCAAAATGTACGGGGTCTCTGGACTAAACTAACTGAGCTGCGATGTAATATTCCACTCCTTAATTATGATTTTTTTGCAATAACTGCGAAACATGTTTAAATGACAAAATGTCCTGCTCTGAACTAGGTTTTGTTGGGTATACTATTTTTAGGACTGATAGATGTTCAAACACCAGTTTACATTCTAGAGGTGGTGGAGTTGCAATTTGTGTAAAAAACAACTTTTTAACATCACAAATTCATGTTCCATTTAATAATATTGAACAATTATTTGTCAAAGTGAAGTTAAACCCAAACGAAATAGTTGTTTTTGGCAGATTGTTACATCCTCCCAAATAGCCCTTGTCATATATACTCTAACTATGTTCAATCTATTGAATCTATTTTAATTAAGTTCAATTACAACGTTAAGTTTTTGGTTATGGGTGACTAATTTACCTAATGTTCACATGTTCTATAATAATGATGGCTTGCAATTCGAAGACAGACACTTAGATGGGTGCTGATTTACTTTCTGACTGTTTTGCTTTGAACGAGTTTGGTCAATTTAATTCATTTTTTAATACTTCTGGCTCTTTACTTTACTTAATTTTTTTTTTTTTTAATTTGTTTCTCCTACCACAAATGATTTCTTAGTCACAGTTGATAATCACCATCTTTCATTAATAATCAGTTTTTAATGTAACAAAAATAATATTAAATATGAGAACTCTGGTACAGATCAATATGACTTTAAGAAGGAAAATTACTCAATAATCAACCACACTTAAAACATAGTACAGTCGAATTTTAGATTACAATTGTAATAATGTAGAATCAGTTTGCAATAAATTTTATGAAATAATTTTAGATATCATTAAGAAATTTGTACCCAAAAAATTAACTATCTAATCTAAATTTCCTCATTGGTTCAGCCATGAACTAAAACTATTACTATTTAGTAAACAGGTTGCTCATAGAGCTTTCAAACAGTCATCCAGTAAAAGTGATTATGAAAAATTTTCCAATATCAGATTAAAATATAAATAGTTAACTAAAAAATGTTATTCTATATATTTAATACGTACTCAAATTTATTTATCTTCTAATCCACGCTCATTTTCAAAATTTATAAAAAAAATTAAAAAACGACAATGATTCATCTACGGTAATGCGTTTGGGAAATAAATGCCCTGTAAACCGCTAATTTATTTATTGAACATTTCCCATTAGTTTTTACCACACCTAAGGTTGTTGATGAAAACTTTTTCCAAGGTTTGAATGAAATTATTGATTTATCACATTGTATCTTATCAATTTCTGAAGTATTTAAAGAACTTTTAAATATAGACTTTGATCGTATACCAGGCCCAGACTTAGTCCCACTTTTATATTTAAACATGTGTCGATATTCATTAACTATCCCAAACCATTATTTATTCTCTCTATTTTTAAACTCTGGTGTTTTTCCTAGTAGATAGAAATCAAGCTTTGTAACCCCACTGTGGAAGACTAATATTAAATCGGCAGTTGACAATTATCGTCCTATATCCAAGTTAAGTATGTTACCAATACTTTTAGAAAAACTTATGGAACCAAAGTTGTATGAATCACTTAAGCACACTTTAGTAGAAGAACAACATGGTTTTCGCAAATCTAAATCAACAGAAACTAATCTAATCGTATATTATTCTTATTTAATTGATATCCTAAAAATAAGTGGTCGTGTAGACGCAATTTACACAGATCTCAAAAAGGCTTTTGATTCAGTTAAAAAAAATTAAACTTAAAAAACTCGGTATAGGATACCCATTATTATCATGGTTCTCATCTTATTTATCTAATAGATCATTCTCTGTCAAAGTTAACGGATATTCAATAATGCAATTGATACATCTGGTATACCTCAGGGCAGACACCTATCCCCTCTTGTGTTCATTACATGTACCTATAGTATAATGAATAATATAATATATAATATATTGAATCAACTTCAAATGTAAATACCTATTATTTGCCGATGACCTAAAAATTTATCTACCAATTAATTCAATTAAAGACTCAAACCAATTACAAAATTATTTATATGAATTTTCGAAATGGTTTATCCAAAACGGTCTTTCAGTTAATCCATCTAAGTGTAAATATGTCTCATTTAGCCGTCAAAAAAATAAAACTATAGCTCCATACAAGATAAATAATATTGAATTACAAATTTCATCTACTTTGAATTCATGTCTTAAGATATTATACTTCTCTCTTGTCAGGTCAATATTAGAATTTGCATCAGTAATTTGGAATTCTAAACAAAATAACCTAATTGACACACTTGATAAAATCCAACGACGTTTTTTAAGAATGATGGCATACAAATTAGGTCAAGCGGACATCTCTCTAGACATCTTAGCTATAAAATTTAGCTAAAACTATTGGCCTCTAGAGAATTATATAACGACATAGCCTTTATTCATAAGCTAATAAACGGTAAATTATCCTGACCAGAATTTCTAAGGAAAATTAATTTTAAAATTCCAATTTTTAACTTAAGAAATAATCACTTAATACCACAATGCTCAACAAACTTATTAAATATAGTCCAGAGTATCGCCTTTTATATGTACACAATAATGTACAAAATTTTAATTTTTCCTTTGATTCAAAATGTAAACTAAAAAGTATAATAATGAATAGTAGTCAAACTTACATGTATTTATTGTATGTATATATATATATATGTATTTTTTTTTCTTTTTCTCTCTTTTTCTTTCTGTATAAATATCTAATACCTAAATCGGTGCTGTATAATATTTTATAAAACTTTAATAACTATACTCATTACCCCTTCGGGGTGTTAAAAACTTTAAATAAATAAAAACATATATATAATATAATATATAATATTGGCCGTATCCGTTTTCCTCCAACATTTTTTGAAACACTGATCGGTAGGTATTTATAATTAATTTATTAGGTATTTACCTATTTATATTACATAATTATTATTAATCTAATGAAAAAAAAAAAAAAAAAGACAAAAATAAATAAAAACATACAAATTAATTAGTTTAAAAATATCAAGTTATTTTCTAGACTCTATTATTTTTATTCTTATATCCCGTTAAGTTAAATACTGTTCACTTATATAAAACAATTTTTGAACTTTAAGTTTTTAAATCCAAGTAGGGTATATTTTCAAAGTAGGTTATTTGGTAATTTTCTATTTTACCGGAGAATTCGATTTATTGCACTTTTTTTGGGCAATACGTATTTTTCATTGAAAAAGATGATGGTGAAGTCAGAATTTAGCGGTCGGACTTAGTTTTTAAGTTATAACAATTTGAATTTTGGTTATTTCGTCGTATTTATTGAGGTATATTTTATTCATATTGCTCGGCAAGTACTGTACTCTGTAATGGTCAAATACAGCGTATGATGCTCGAAGATTCTCGGTTCAAATTTTTTTTTTCAAATACATTTTTTACACTTTTTTCAACTTTTTTTATATTTTATCATTGTAACACATCATATATTTGCACATAATAAATAGTATTGGCATAAAATTTAGGTATTTTTGGTGGCATTACTCGTACATGTGCATTGCGCTGGAAACAACTGGGAGGTCGGGCCACGTCGAGTAGGTAACAGATTAAATATTCGTCCATATTTATGTTTCAAGCTGAGGAGGGAAAAATAGGTATTTTAGGGGAACATAGCTAGAAGGACGGGCCACGAACGTTCCGCTCGCTGCAGCTGACTCCATTAGTTCGCTACGCTCACGAATATCGCAAATTAAATCGAAAATATCCTCCGATTTGTTGTGAAACACTACGACGAGTAGATAACAGGTTAAATTGAATATGGTTTAAGTGTACATCTCTCGGTTGCATCTATAAACCGACCGATTTACCGTGAAACGTCACGTCAGGTAATTAACTAGAGAAAAAAGCTTTTTGACATAAATAGCTACCAAAAAACAATTCAATTATGTGGTAACCATGATAAAATTAAAATAAAATTACTCAATGAAAAATGCAAAAAATTGTAGACATTAACAGTTTTGAACCGGGATTCACCCGCTCCGCTCTGAATTGTCGATTTTACCACACACTACAGGACGTATAGGAACGACGGGCGAAATTAACTGGGTATATATAGGTAAAACAGTGTAAAATCATCTAACTTTAATTTGCTATAACTTCTAAACTAAGTCCAACGGCCAAATTCTGATTACACCATCGTTTTCAGCGTCAAAAACTACATAAACTGGAAAAATTAAATTTTTAAAATCGAATTCTCTGGTAAAGTAGACATTATATTATAATATATTATAAAATATTACACCTATTATTTATTATGTATGATTATAATATTGATTAAGAAAAAATATTCAATATTTAACTTAATTCATATTTTTTACCTTTACTTATTTAAATTTATTTTAGTTAACCAAAAGAAAAACAAAACGTTTAACTTATAATCTAACTAATTCTTACGTACTATATAAACTATATAAACTTTATTTAACGAGTTAAAACAATTAATAGTTTTGAAATCAATATGAAATTACCATTTATATTAATATCAGATTGAACCATTTCAATATCATATTGCATATTGCATATCACATACACCCATGTACAGATTATGATTAAGGAAATTAATTGTGATAAGTACTGATAGCAGTAAAATATTAAAAATATCAGCAATAATATCCAGTTAATGAATTTGAAGAAAAAATATTTGACAAGCGTCTTCCAATGAATTAATATGTTGATAAGTGCGTCTTGTTCAATCGGTATAATCTATATATTATAAGTAATAATTATATTATGAAAATTTAAACTTAGACATTCAGAATTCAGTGTTCATTGAATTAGTTTGTAAAATTTACTTCATTTTTGACTGGCACCAAAGTATTACAGCCTTCAACCTGGCATTTGTGTTTCAATAAAATATATATCCCTCCTATCGTCACAACCGTGAGCGAAATATATTTTAAAAAACTCATTATTGAATAAAATATGAATAAAAATATTAAAAAATTAACAAAAATTAATAAAAAAAGAATAAAAATTAATAAAAAATGAATAAAAATGAATATTTTTTTTTAATCAAATCAGAATAAAATGTATAATTGTATAAAATGTATAGTTCGTTATTTATTTCGTATAACTAATATTTGTTTTCTAACTGACGATAACAACTACATTCCATTTAAGGCCAGAATAAAAAAATAAATATTAGAATAATAAGAATTAAATTGAAGGTACCTATCATATAAATCACGTAGGTACCTACCTATAATAAATATAATATTCCACACATAGGTATATGCCAATTTGCCATATGGTCAAAAATGAAAAGAGAGTTTAGTTTATGGTATTAATCGCTTATTACTTATTTGTTATTAGGTTCTTGTGATTTTTTCGTAAATATCTAAACTATAGTATTGGTCACTATCGAATATATCAATATTGATATGTTCGATACTCTTAATCCAACCGAACTATTCGATAGTCGATAAAATATCGATTAATATCGAAATGTTCGATAGTTTCGAATAATATCGAAAAGTTCGGTAAACGTAACTGTTCGGTATTTTCGATATTAATCGATAAATAAGACTACATCTATATAATGTATATAATATAAGACTATATATAAACTATAATATACGGTATAATAGTGAACTATTCGATATTTATCGATAAAACGACCGAATAGTTTTTATATCGAACTGTTCGATAGTTTGTTTAAAATATCGAACAATATTCCGATAGTTAAAAGTATCGATAGTTCCCATCACTAATCTAAACGAATGGGTGGAAATTACGAGTACTCATAAGAATTGTGAATATAGTAGCAGACGGCGAGATCGGTACTAAATTGGCAGAATATATTTATGTGTATTATATACCCATATTGCATTATATAGGTTTAGGTTCGTATTGGCGTTATATATTATATAGGTACCTATTTCTTCCTTATTTTCATTCTCCTTACTTACGCCTATCTATCTGTCTTTATAATTGGTACGTATACTTACTATCTATAGAATTTTAAATTCACATTACTATATTTTGGGATTTTGAAATTAAGTTCATAGTTCCAGCTGCATTTAATTCTAAAATACATAAATAGGTATACAAAACAAAATCAATAAAATAATGTATTAAAAATAATAATTAATAGTTCGTATTATATATAATATTGTGATAATATCAATATCTAACCCTGATTGTATAAATGATTAAGCTATTGCCTATATATAACTATATGTATATAATAATAGTAGCTAGTTATAGGTAGGTATACTTTACATTTTTCTATTTCTATTCTCTATAATTCGTTATATTATTATCATTTTAATGGGTAGGTACTTTTATCTGCAGACTATTATCTATAACTATTTTCATTATTTTTGATATTTCCTATATTATAATAGTTTGATAATATTTTAAAACATCCTATAATATGCGATTAATAATTTAACAAAAAATGAAAAAAAAAAAATGTTTTTAGGTTAATTAAGTACACCATTTTTCAAAATGTTTTTACATGTGTTTAGAAATTTAGCAAGTGATTGCCTGCATGTGTGGGTGGAGTGTGTTTATGTTATAATAAAAATGAGAAGGATACACAGGTAGTCTTTTCTATATTTTTAATTTTAAAATACAAAAGTAAAGGAATGCATTTTGATTTACATCGTATCGTTATTGCGTTCGTCATCTACTTAAAATTGTTGACTTTTTAAAATCTTTTCAATAGGTGTCCGTTTTTAACGGGGGGTTTTTTTTCGTCATAAAAGAGTTAATTTTATTACTGATAGTAATAGGTACTCGTTCTTATACGAATATACACCGAAGTTTCGCTCAAAATTGTTTTATTGAAAGAAATTATTTATCATCACTTTCAAATTCAATATATCCACAACCTGCAGTTCCTTGTTCCTACAATCCTACACAATGAGCAAATAGTGCTTCCACCCCCCACTGACCGGTATTTTTTTCTTTGTTAACAACAATTTCAGAAATAATGTTGAATATTATCTAATTATAGATTCTGAGAGTAAAGAGGAAGCTATTGATTTTACAATGATGTATATTCTGATATTCATTATATACACATTTAACTTTTCGACCAAAAGGAGTCGAATAGGGGTTTTGTCGTTTGTAGGTCAACAATAGGAAAATTGGTTCTAGTTAGTACTTTTGAGAATTGAGAGTATTTTTTATTTTCCAGTAGTTTCCTTAAAATTAATCGAAAACTAAATTCTATAGGGTGTATAGCAATCTATATGCCAAGATGCAGTTTTATGCAAGTGCAAGGAAAATAACAATTATATGGTGTATATAGGTACATATTTATGCGACGTATACATCCTTATATGGAGATGTACCTATTTTTATTCGAAGGGGAAGAGGGTAATTGGGTTTAAATTTTTTATTCATCGCAAAAAATATTAATAAAATTTAATATATAAATATAATATTAATACAATTTATTATAATGTATTTAAAGGGAAATATAGATAAATTAAAATCCCTGTTGAAGCCGCGGGTATGACAGCTATAAGTATATATTATATTTATACATTTCAACAAGAGCTTTTTTAATAGAAAATTAATTGTATACCTAGTTTGTTATTTAAAGAGATCATGTTTAACCCCCCCCCCTCCCTTAAAAAAATGAACCACTCAGATTCGTATACATCGAATTGACTGATTTATCATTGCTTTCAAATTGAAAATAATAATAAAACATAATCCTGTTCCAGAACTGAAGGGACGATTAACCTGCAACTTCTTTCCCTGATATTCTACGCGACGTGCAAAATGCTTCCTTGGCTTTTTTGAGTTTTACTGTATTAACTATTTTTTTCGAGTAGATAAACGTGTTATAAAATATATATTATAATTTAGCACATATTATATATACCTATATAAGCGCTTGAAATTGAGATAATTAAAAAATTAAAATATGTACCTTAAACCAATATATTTAGTGTTTACGTCATACATTTTCATTAGTAGATTAAATATGAAGATTGGGTCGCACACAGCTTAATTTTATAATGTATATATTTAAATATATACAAATTAAATAGTTGTTAGTTTAGTAGGTAAAATTTCAAGGGCATCCTGTTGAGGGTAGGACATACCTAATTGCAGTTATTTTATTTTGCGTAAAATGATGGAAAAAAAAATACATTTGCCATGATTAATCAATCAAAAAATTACAAACACATATTTTATAGTAAAAATATGTCTACCCAATAATTGATTATAATTTATTATTGTTCATAGGCAAATTCTTACGGACGTTTTTGTACAAATTTGTAATAACTATAAGTGAAAATTAGTGAAAACGATATACATTGTATATTTTATATATATATATATATATATTATAAATATACATATCAATTATATTGTCGAGTAAATACATATGTACGTTCACTTTGAAATAACAAATTAAACATTTGTATCCGCTAATTGTAGACACTAAATATTTTGTTCCTGTATAAATGTGAATAGTTGTGTACTTAATATAGATTATATAGAATCAGCCTGTAACCTGTATTTACCGCAATACTTGTAGTCCTCGAATTGAATAGTGGCTTTTTCAAAGGTCATCTCTATCTATTATAAATTTTACTTTATTATATAATACTATATTTTTTAAATTTCTTGTTATCCTTATTTATGTTTCATTTTTCTTTCAGTGTGGAACTCTAATACAAGTTAAATAAATAAAAAAAAATGGGTACCGTATTAAGAGGAGTAAGGACGTTATATACCAATCATTTTTAATGGGTTCTGTATAGATAATTTTCAAGAAGTTTTTTACATAATGAAAATATCCAACAATCAAAAAATATTGAAATACATTTCGAAATTAATCTAAAAATAATCTCATATCTCTACCTGTTTATATTGTTGTGCAATCCAAATATATTTATTCAAAAACTACTTGTGGCTTTCTGATCTGCTCAATTTCATAAAAAATAATCATCAAAGAGAGATAATTATACTAAATAAAAGATAAAAACTTAATCTAAAACTCAATATAGAGTATTTTTTCGATATGTATATATAAATTACTAAAATATGTGATTTAAAAACATCAAATTTTCAAATTTAAAAAAAAAATTATTTTAGATAAAAATAAACTACCCTCAGCCCTAGTAAATATTCGCTGAATTTTTTATTGATATTAAATGTAATTAAAAATCGATAAATGTACATACTAATAATAGGTAAGTTGGTAGCCATTTTATGCATATTAATAAGTTGCTGACATACTGGTTTATTTTGTCATGTAGGCTTGTACCTATTATATTGTATGAATCACAAAATTAATTATGAAATAGGGATCTGACTCGTTTTTAATTTAGTTGTGGTTCGATATTGGTTATATTCAGTACATATATTTCGATATAGATCGATAGAAAACTTTTAAAAGATATTGCTCAAAATATTTAGCTATTTCTAGTCACTATAATATATATATTTTTTCAATTTGATTGATTTTTAATTTTCATTATTATTATAATATATTAGACTTGGTATATATTTTTAAATTATTATTATTATTATTATTATGCCTACATTTTTATAAATAATTCCGATCGATTGTCGTAGATTCGTGTTATATTATGTATTATTTCCCATTTTCTGTTAAAATATATTATTTTAGGATATAAAATATAAAACCAAAATTATTTTTTTTAATAAATCGTTCAAGAATACATATTTCGTAAACAATATTTCTGTCTTCAGTGTTAATTAACAACTATAACACAGTTTATTTTGTTGAAATAAAACAAATTATTTTGTAGAAATTGGGTTTTTATACTTTATTCAAATAATTCTACAAGTTACTCAAATCCACCAAAAATATGGAATGTATTAAAAGTGAAAAAAATCATTTACATTTTTGGTGTTTATATATATATGGTTGTTTTAAAATTAAAATAAAATACTTATAATTTATTAACATCAGTGGTGGATTTTGGAAGGGACGCAGAGGGGCGGAGCTACTCTTCATAGTTTTCACAGAGTACCCCTTTATTTATTTATTAAGGAACGCAGGGAACGCAGGGAACGCAGAGTCTGTTTTCATTTTTATTTAACATTTTTTAAAAATGTCATTTTTCCTTGGAAAAACGATGAAATTACGAAAACGAATGTTTATTTTTCTTATCGCATAATAAATTTTAGATAAAAATCACGATACCTATAAAAATTTTAATAGTTGATCTTATTAAATCATATAGGTACTATAGATAATACATAATCATTATTATCCATGAATGACTAAAATGATGGTGAAATCTTGACGAAATCAATGTGACATCCATAAATTTCTGTTATTAGGTATAGTTTACATTTAATTTTATTAGTGGAATGGTGATTTGCGTTTTACTTCTACTACCAATCACTATGTTTTGCATTTCCTTTGTCACATAGTCGCTTTTATTTGCATTATAGTTTAGTTAAAAGGAGATTAATGGTCGATTATAAGATACTTTAAAGAAATCAATTTTAGATTTTGACAGTGGGTAGTTTTCTTAAGTGAACAGGAAATCTATTCAAAAAATCACCAAAAGTTGTAATAAATCAGAAAGTAATAATATGAGAAATTTGAAATGTAAATATTATTTACAGTATTACTAATAAATTGACGTATTGACATGTCATTTACAAGATACAATTTTAAAACTTTTTGACCAATTATCAGTAATTTATAAAAAAATTTGTTAAACAATTATATAAAAACTTTATTTTGATTTACATCTACAACTTCCTCGATAATTCATTTAAAAGGAATAAATGTTCAATTATTTTGAAAAAGGAATGCCTTAACTATATGTTTTCTCCAAAAATATGTAACCCAACGTTAATGTAAAAAAAAATGTTGTATTTATATTTTCTGTGCATGTTATATGATAATCTAAAAATGTTTTAAAAATTTCTCCCGGTTGAGAAACTTTGGATAAAGAGTGTGGAGAATAATAATATAGGACCTAGGGAATGTGGGGGCGAAGTCTTCCACGGCTTACTTTTTCTCTAATATGTCACAGAACGCTGATTTTTAATTAAGCCGTCCTTATTTTTTTTCCAATTCAACCACTGATGAACATATTGATTAAAAATACATATTTCTATTTATAATTTATTCATATAAATGTATAGGTACGTTATAGTTGTTTAAAAACAAATAGTTATTGCAATTTTAAATGAAATTACATAAAACATTAATTTTTAAAAATATCTTTGTGCTCAAATTTCCCGCGCTCAATTGTATAAATTATAATAAATATATATATATATATAAATATATAATAAATGCCTAAAAAAGGCATTTAAATACAAATAAAAGTATTTATTTTTTTTATGGTTTATATTTGATTTTAATCTTTATATTACTATTAGTAATCATTATTTTACTTCAAGCTTGTTGAGAAAAAGCATTAATGACATAAAATTAACATTTTATTTTGTGCCTAAAAAGGTGGACTCCATATATTTTATTTAACTGTAAAAGGTATCGATGAATTGTGCATTATTGGACGTGTCGCACGATAAACCAAAAAACTAATCGAAAAATGCAATATTTGATAGAACAAAGATATTGTAACCGACTTGGCCTTGCAATATGAACTTTTCATACTCCCACTGTTGAAGAGTGCTTCAACATAGTTAACAGTCAATTGAGCTATTTAAATACAGGACGCTTAAACTCATTTTTTTAAATCTTGGCTGTGGAAACTCGAATAATTCCATCGTTTCCCGAATAAACTTAGTGATTTAGTCAATTACCCAGTGAGATGGTGGAACATTATCTTCTTTTATTACATATCTCCCAAGTTGATGTTGGCCGTTTGGTGTTTCCTTACTCTCTTACTCTCTGCTATAATAATATGAGGTTGTTATTTGACCAGCGTTTCCAAAAGGATTGTACCATTGACTGTACTCTATTCCCTATTTTTAATTTATTCATCGGTAACTTTATGTTGTCTTGCTAAATTGAGAGAACTATGGAATCGCCAACCAAAATATGTGCTGGAGTCAGGGGTCTCTCATCGTTTAGATCATTAGATTGTACCATAATCGATCTTGGGTTAAGACAAACTTAAATCTTTGCCAAAAGACTAGTTACTTCTTCAAAGGTTAAACATTCATTGTCCATAGTTCTGTGTAAGTGCATTTATTATTATATTTAACTGACTTCACACACACCTCCTAAAGTCTACCCATGTTTTTTTATTATGTATGACCTATTCATGGACTTCTGTTAATCTTCTGGTTGTTCCAACAGTGTTTGTACTGTTGTCACAGTAAACTTGTTTATATATACCTATTTTTGATATGAACCATTTAAGTGATGCAATAAATGCGTTAATGCTAAGATCATTTACAAGCTCTAGATATACTAGGTACGTTACCGGCCATGCAGACGAATACAGCTATGTAAGATTTTACCTTGCATGCTCGTTTATTCGTTGATTTTCTTATGTACACTGAACCACTGAAATGGATTTATTCTTATAACTGTTATTTGTTCCATATAAAGATACTGGGATTTGGATTTAGCTTTGAAGAAAGTCACGCATGAATGTACAATCTGCTTGCATATGTTTTTTTCCATTTAACGCATAAAAGACAAAGCAAATTTGAGGTCATAGATGCAGATTTGCAATGTATATAATATATATATATATATATTAGGAAATAAATTAAGTAATATGATGTTGATTGGGTAATAGAATGTCTCAGTCGACCACAAACTCTTAGAATTTCTTCCTGGTCATACTGAACATGTTAATTTGATTTTTGGTGATAGAATCTGACCAGATTGTAATTTTATTATTTCAGAACTGAAACTTTCCCTTTATGTAATTTTCCTTAAATACAGCATAGCTTATGACAGTTCTTATCGATTCCGAACTCTGGTTGCATGTGGTGAGTCCCATCCAACTTAATTTCTAGAGTTCTTGGATGAATATTTTTGCAAGTAACACAAGGGATCGTATTGTTTTGTAATACGTGAAAGTACTTCTCTTTTTGTTTGACATGTATACGTTGAATCTACCAATGATCTTCTATAATGAAGCTTGTCGTTATTTAGATTCTTAGTTAATCCGAGAACTTAATAACGATTGGTAATTTAAACCCACTTACTGAAATGAAATCCGCCTTCTGCGAGCATCTTGTTCAATTTAGAAGTTAACTCTTTAGCTTTTTCCACTGTGTGGTTCCATTCAGAATGTCATCTATATAGAAATATTTTATTATTTATTCGGCATTTGGGTACTTGTCCTTGCTGTCTACTGCTAATTTGTCCAAATTCGCATTGCCAAGTAAGGTGCTGCAGCTATGCTGTATGTAACAGTGTTTAATTTAAAAACCATAATTTCTTGATCTGTAGATGAAAGCCATAACACACATTGAAAACGTGTATGTTCAATGTGTACTAGAATTTGTCAAAACATTTTTACAATGTCTGCTTTGAATACTATTCTGTGCATTCGAAAGCATAAAATCATCTCAAAAGATTATCTTGGACTTGTAGACCAACTTGATATCTTTAAGGGATGGACTCTTATTGCCTGCATCTGTTTTCATTAATGTGTCGAATACTACTTTAGGATTGTACAGTGCAAAAAGCAAATTGATATTTTACACATACAATATAGTTAACTATATATATTAGTTATTATTATATTATCCAGAATCATTATAGATGCTCTAAAGTCTAGATATATAGATTTTTCAACATTTTATGAAAATTTTATAAATTTAATTTTTCAATATTGAAATATAATAACATTTGTGAAAAGTAATAAATTCTAAAATGTATATTCAGAATAATTATTTTGAAAATACATAAACAAATTTATTTAGAATACCATCAAAATACTTATCAATTATTTGAATACTAGCATATCCAAGTATACTTTACAAGACTATGCCAAACTTTGTAAACATTATTATGGTAATATTAAATAGCTGTGTTAATCTATATTCAATGACAACACATAAGCGATCGATTTGTTATTTAAATAACATAACATGGTATACAATTTCTATATTAGTGTCAACTGCCAAGTCTAAAATATAATCGTATGTATAGTTTGAATATTAATTTTATTCTAAATTTAATTTTTATGCATATTTAAAATGATATTATTTATAAAAGGTTAGTTAGCCTCATTGGGAAAAAAAAGGTTATTAAATGTAGGTACTCTCCCAAGTCAAAATGGGTGAGCCGAGATATTAATTTCATAATGGGCTTTATGTTGGTTTATCGCTAATACAGTTATTTAATTTTACATAATGTCATTTAATTTACAATATATTTTGAAAAATATAAAAAGTTCAGTGGAAAATATATAACATGTGTTTATAGTAAGTGTGTACTTACGTAAATTATTATTTTATTGACCATAAATATAATTGTTCATAATCTTTTGAATTAAATGTGCAGTGAAATAATTTAGCAAAGTTCTTATAATATTTAATAAAATTTACCATCTAAATCGATTAAGATAGTATGTATTATTATAATTATTAATCTTGTTTTTATACTTGCTACAAAGTAAGTAGGGAAGAGGTAGTCACAGTGAAACATCAAAAATTATTTTAATTGTAACCATAGGTACTGAATTCTAATGTGTATGGATATATTTTAAATATTTTTAGCTTTTCTAATGCACATCAATAAATTTAATAACTGAAGCACATTTCATACTAGAAAACTTTTTAAAAAAAATAGTCGTAGTGTCTCACTGTGGCCAAGCCTTGGACACACAGACATTCATAAGATACAATTGGACTAGTTAAAATAAATATTTTAAACACCGATTGTATTTGATATTTGAATAATGTTTTTAATAAAAACATTTTTTATGATAATATAGTTTAAAATATTTACAAATTTAAAAAATTAATACAAATAAAATTTAATACTTTTATACAAGTATTTAATACATATTCAAACAGTGGCGCACACGAAGGGATACAGGGGTGTCAATCAGTCGACACCCCTATAATATTGGGTGGTGGGTGGTAAACTAATATTATTCGAATATTTTGTTTGCAAAATATAAGATAAACTATTATGAATATTTTTTATTTATAAAATTGATTACGAAAATTGTTTGAGCACATTTAATAGGTGATGGGTATGTTGTAAAAGTATGTTGACATCCCTTGCAGAAAATAAGTGTGTGCCAATGTATTCAAAATTATTATTAATTTTAAAAAAAACTTTAAAAATGACAAATCTTTTAAGTAAGTATCACACTTTATTTTTCTTAACAGTCTTTAGATTCAGATAGGTTAAATTATAATAAGTAAATAGGTAATTTTTTTTTTAATTTAACAAATAACAAAAAAAATAAAATACATTTTATCACTTTTTATTTTTCTAACCAATCTTAGATGCCAACCTATAATAAGTATTATCTATAACTATAGATTTGTAGATAGGTATTTTTAATTTATATAAATTAAAATATTTATCCAACATTAAATTAAATTATAATATCTTGGAACTTCCTTTTAACAATCTTATTAATAACTAATAATGTATTTAAAATAATAACTTTAACGTCTATAACAATACATTTAGTATTGTTAATTATCTTAATAACTAAATTATAGATTTTAAATTAGGCATAAGTATTAAGAACAAATTTCAAAATTATTTAGATTCACTTCAAAAGAATAAAAAGCTTGCTGCCTTGCAGTTTTTCAATTAATTTTTGGTTTAGGCAATGTTACTACTATATCTTCAAGATAAGATAATTAAAAATAATATAATAGCTTATTAACATTTTTTAATGTTAAAATTAAAAAAATATAAAATGGGAGCATTGGGTGGGGCAAGGGTGGATACAGGTGAAGGGTAATAGGAGAAATTACCCCCTCCTGTTCACCAAAAAATTGGAGAAAAACAACGTAAAAATAGAATAATGACCTTTATTTGATTTTTTGCTTGTTTCCCGATGTTTCCACCCTTACTTTGTTCTTATAGACAAGAATAGGTATATGGTGATATATAACCAGAAGTGATAAAAATTATATGTAGAAGGGGATAATTAAAAAATTATGTAAGACTTGTGTAATCGGGGATGGGCAAAATACTTTTAAAATTGTATTTAAATAATAAATACAAGATACACGAATTTTCAATAAATAAATTCTAAATATTAAGTATATATTTTGATTTTATAAAATAATAAAATACTAAATACATTTGTATAAAATTACATATTTTGATTAAAAATAAAATAAAAATGTAATAGGTAAGTAGTAGGTAGTAGGTACCTACATACTTGACAATGTCAAGTAATAAAATATTTTATATAAAATGTATGTACCTATATTAAGTACAGGATTTATGACTATTATAACTATAAGAATAAATTTAATTAAATATAGTAGTTTGAAATATAAGTTTCTATATTTTTTACTAATTTACTTTTAAAAAACGTTTAAAATTATATTATATGTCAAGTGGAAAACACTATTCGATTCTAACGCATATGCATACGTATATATAATCTTGGTTGATAAAGGTAAATCTAGTAAATTTTCTTACATTATTTACAATATAAAATAATAGTTTTAACTGTTAAGTTATAAATATTGTTATTTATATAGATTTCAATAGTTCAGTACTTTACCTGAACAGTATATGGACCATTTTTAATTTTTTAACTACAAATATTATAATAGGTACCTAGTAGGTACAAGATACTTTAAATTAATATTTTTCTCTAAGTGGTACACCATTTTCGGGAGGGCCCTAAGCAACTGTAGCTTTGGTTACTTTGCCCATCCGCCGGCTCTGGTTCAATGTCCATTGACATTGTCCATAATTCACTGAAATTTAAAACGTTAAAGAACAGTTCTAAAAAAAAAAAAACCTATTTTAAAATTATTAATAGCAACTAGTTGTATCACGAAAAAAAAAATAATAAAAAAACCTTGGACCAGTGAGAATAAAGAGTGTTTATAACGTGTAGTTTTTATTGTTTGAATGTATTTTTATTTTTTTAGGTAATGTTATTACTATGCTCAAGTCGCCATGACGTAGTGATATTGTTCACAAGTGCGTGTATGCGTGTATATAAGTAAAGGTAAACCATATATTCAAACCAGTTTTATTCCATTCTCTATACGTCCATCTATCTGCAGCTAACAGATTTTAGAAATTCAGTTCCAGTCTACTGCAGTTTTTGTCCGTACCAACATCTCTGCAAATTACTACACACAATATGGCTTCCTTACAAGAGGTAATTTTTCAAAATATAAGTTATGATTTTATTGGTTTACAACATTTAATATAGTTTGTATATTATTATCATCAATCGTGTTCCATTAGTATAATACATATTAAGGGAAATTAATAATTGCATAATATTCCAAAATTAAATTATTAAATTTTTTAAATTAGGTACTAACATTTCATACACATTTTGAATGAGTAGTTAAAATTAACTTTTCTACAGTATTTTTATTCAAGTAGAAACGAATTTATTAGAATCAAAAGTTTTCATTATGTTCATCTCTTATCGCGCTAAAATGCAATGTCTCGAGATTTTTTTTAAGCATTTTTATGACTTATAATTATGGTAATTATGTCATAAGAAATATAGTATATTTTCTTGAACAGTTGTACCTATAAAATATATCTATTTGCACGATCTAAATCTTTTGCAGAGATATGGAAAGAGTTAATTCAATAGTTTATAATTAGGTTGTCGATGCATATACCTACCTAACCTACCTACATTTATATTTTTATATATTATTATTATATATTTATATCACTAATTTAATGTTTAAACTGTATAATATTTAATTTAAATAGTCTTATTGGTGAGATAATATTCAATAGTTTAATAAAATTTAACAATATATGGGCTGGCTTGAATTTCAATGGACTATATTATATTTTTATTACTATTTATGGTTATTCGTCATTAATATTTAAATGTAAATTTAATTAAAATAATTTAAAAAAATTTAAATTAATAAATCAACTTACATATATATGTCGAATATAATACGAATTTAAATACGTACGAATGACACATAAAAATAATAAATTCCTTTATGAAATTATGTATCTGTTTAACTTATAATTTTTAATAAGTTATATTGTGGTTAAATAGGCAATATAATATTATGTATTAATAATTTAATATTAAAATTCCAAGGTATGTAAATATGTTTAGCTTTAAAATTAAACATTTTAAATTACATAAATGTAGGTATATATATACTAATACAGCAGTGAATGAAAACCAAAAATAAGATACGATGATACTTTTTACTTTTTAAGTTTGGTGCTGAAAACCCAGACTAACAGAATGCACAAGTGTAATTAGTATAAAGATATAAACTTGATTTTAATAGTTCAAATACATTGTTGGCCTTTAAGTACAGGCACGTATAATATATGACGTATACTGTATAATACAGGTGAGTATGTTAAGAGTTTAATTATTTCGTTTACAAATATACATTCAGTAGACATTTTTTTCTATTAATACCGTACGTGTGCATACATACATTTCTGGTTATCGTATAATATTATGTAATGTATATAAATTAGGTGCATAATTATAATAAACAATATATTCACTGGAAATTCGGTCTTTACTACTTTACATAAGATTGACCGTGATCACAGATCACTATATATAATAACCACCCGCTTCTTCCGATCTTTTACTCTATTTCTTTGCAATTTTTTCCAAAAATATAATATTACATAAATACCTACCTAAAAATGAATAATTTGTATATACCATATCGTATATAGTATATAATAATAAGTAATTTTGTATTACTCTAACTATAATTTTGTATATTTTAGCGTTTTGATAAGGCTGTTGAAGACCTGAAATCTCTTACCAAGAGACCGTCTGATGAAGAACTATTAGAAATCTACGGTCTGTACAAGCAAGCCACAGTCGGAGATAACGAGACTAGTGAGTTGGAATTATGAATTTATAATTATATTACTATTTACAAAAGTACAAGACAAATATTGAAATTATAGGACAATATTTGTGTGTCAATATTACACAAATATTATTGAAACCTATCGATGCGTTTTTTAAACAAAATTCATAGGTATAGTATATATAGGTAGTTCCAATACCCAAAGTCAGTTTAAATTTTAAAACATTTGATGTATTCCGTGCACGCCAAACCTTGAATATTTAATTAATTCTATGCTATAGTCAAACTATGTGACGGATAGGGCAAAGAGGGCATTTATCGGTCCAAAACATTTTTTTTTTTTTATTGTATTTTACTATACTTACTAGTCGACTGCCATAATTTATGTCATACTTATATATTTTGTAATTTCGTTTGAATACAACAATGTGTCTTTTTAATGTCTATTTAAAATGTTCCCGTGTTTAGAAAAATGAATTATTTTTTGAAATTTATCATTATTTTACAATTGGTGTTTCCTTTATAATACTATAAAGTATAAAGTTTGATTTAATTGATTTAATTATTTGATTCTGTGGTCACCGTTAAAGTATGGTTACAAAGTTTCGTGATAATATAGAGTACTTAACCTGCCCGTAATGAATTGTTCACTAAAATAGATAAAATAAATTTATATTCTGTACTATGTATTCCATTTAGAAGGTAACATGGAGTAATTTGAATTTAAAATCATTTTAAAAAAAATGTTCATGTTACCTACCTTCTAAATTGAATAGATACAATGTAGGTATTCAATTTATATTTATATATAAGTTTAACAATTTAATTGTTTATTTTATGAACAAATACTAAATTAAATCATTGTTTTTAATAATATCTCTTAGTTTACAATTTAAAAACAAATTGTTTATTAATTTTTTTTAAAAATAACTTCTTCGTATGTTTAATATCATAATAGATTTAATTTTATATTAATTTATATAAGTACTGAGATATATTATTAAGACTGAATAAGAATCGTAAATTTTCGCCTTGAAGTAAATTGATAAATCAATAAAATAGTGACTATAATGAGTAAAAGAAAAGTCCTTTCAGTGAGAAATTCTATGAATATGAATATCTAAGATCAATGAGTGCCCATAAGTTGATTTCAGGGAGAGGGTGGAGACAAACTTCAATCATATTTTAATATGCATATATTTTTTTTTTTTTTTACACCAATAATTATATTTCACAAAATGATTAAAACTCAAATAAATTATGTTATTATACCAAGTGCCATTAAAAAAAAAAACTAGTTCACTGTAGTAAATGATACAATTAGCATATTAAGAAAAATTAATTATTCTAGTCTAACGCAATAAAATATAAATACAAAAAAAAAATGTATTTAATTTTTAATCATATTTTCTAGGCAAACCTGGTATATTTGATTTGAAAGCCAAAAAGAAGTGGGAATACTGGACCGAATTAAAGGGAAAATCCAAAGAAGAATGTCAAGAGAAATACATTGCCAAAATTGAGGAATTCCTCGCTAAATACAAATAACTCATTCAAATACAAATTAATTTTAAATGTACGTTTTTTCTTCAAATTACTCTATAGTTATAGAATATAAAATATAAAAATAAAATGGATAATTTTTATTTTTACATTTTCATTTAGAAGATGTATAACATCAACAATCATTAAAGAACTAATAAAATAACAAAACCACATAACACAAAACTAAAATTTAGAGTAGGTTAAACATAAATAGGTACCTATTTAGATATTAAATTATTATTATTGATGGTATTTCATTACTATTTTATAAATTAATGTCATTAATCAGTCAGAGAAGTTAAAACATTTTTAGTTTTTGTTTATTTTTAATTAACTATACGTATAACTCTAAAAAGCGGAGTTTTAGAACTATTCATATTTTTACTGACTATGTTGATCGACGAGGGTAAAAAAAATGTGGCCAATATATTAATAACAGAATTCATAGAAAATATTTTATTTTGCACATGGGAACATATTTTAAAGCTTGAAAAATATTCAGCCTATTTTTCATATTTCAGAATAAAGTATAATATTACGTCATGTAAAAAAATCATGTTTATTCATTTCCCGAGTTCAATTTTTTTTTTTTGTTTTTATTGACATTGACAACAAAATATTTCGTAAGACCAAAAAAATACAATATATTAGATTTATCATTCATCTCGCGCAGGAGTTTTAAATACAGTGTCGTATTTTCAGCAATTTTCCGAGGGTTGCGTCTAAGATATTACTATATTAAGGACCTTACCAACCCAATTGGATGACGAGACAACTCTGAACTTTCCCGCTTCTAGAAAGTTTACTTTTATTAATCTTTATCTTTACAAAATAAACATTTGACTCAAAATAAGTATAAATTTTACCTTCTTTTAAAATATGACTCGGCTAAAAAGGAACTCTACAATAAATTTAAAAACAGCCTTGTATCAGTATCTTTTTTTTTATTGTTATGTAATCAGATTTAATTCTCCTTCATGTGGAATAAAAATTTCGTTTTAATTCTAGTCGCAGAGTTTTATATATACATAAAATTAGTTTTTAGTCTCTTATTCTGTATGTGCAGCGTCCTCTTAATTGTGTTATACCACTTTCTTTTCTGAGTAAATTAAATATCAGAAGATACTCGTTTTTCTTAGTTACTAAGTAATTTTAGCGTAAAAGTGTATCATTACAAAATTAAAGATGAAAATTTTATCTACATTTTAACATGGTGATTTTTGATCAAATATTTTTAGCTTTTGGTTATTTGTAAAATGAAATGTTCTATAACTCTGTTTTTAATTATATAAAAAGTAACCCTTGACAAAATTGGCAAATTCATAATTTTTAATTTTATATAAATGCATTTTTGCACTAAAACGGCTCAGTTTAACTCAGAAAGTGCATTTCCTGAAACATGTTTTTATGAAATAGCTAAAAGCTGTGTTAAGGGATATAAAAAAATATTAATACAAAAACTTTTGTAGTTTGATTTAGATATTTTTAATAAGAGTAGGTGATGATAATTCTGGCAAATTAAGATTTTTAAGTCAGGGGTGTCCAGACATGAAGAATACCCCCTCCCCCATTACGCACTATCTTGATAGTCAATTTTATAGATATCGATTGTGGAAGTTGGTCCAAATTCCTTCGGTTTGGTATAGGACAGTATATATTTATTATTTTTTATATTTTAAGATAAATCATTGAATTAGAAAAACGATTACAAACAAATTTTGGTATAAAAAATCGAAAAATTATGTCTTTAATGTACATACTAGAACGAATTTTCTATTAGAAAATTCTTTACCTAAAAATGTCTACTTGACTCCTTCTATCCTAAAAAATTTGAATTGTTATAAAAAAAAAACACCGTTATCTATATTAATGTAAAACCAATTTTACATTATTATAATATAATATTACATATAATAACTATATTCAGAATCTAACATTAGCATATAAGTACATATTTTAAGGGTTGTCGAATACTTGGGTATTTACATATATTTTGGACATATTTGGTGTGTTTTTGAAGGAATATTATTTAATATCTTAAGGTTTATAAGTGCATATTAGTATCATATTTTAAACTTGTAAAAACCAAATAATCTACTCTCTAGCTATAACATATATTTGTCGGACGATATCAAAAAGCTAATATAAAACGAACTCGATATTTTATTTCTTGTTAAATTTAATACTTAATACGTTTTTTAACACTAAATTTAACCAAGATACTACAATTTATAATTTCTGTGCATATAATATGGTTTTAATATAGTAAATGTGCGATAGTGACATCATCTTAAGTCCTTAATGATAATATAATTGATACATCATTTATTAAGTATTATACAGTAGATATTTATATATATAAATTAATTGGAAAGTCAGTAGCCCTAATTCTTGATATAGAGCTAATAATTTACTACATTTTTATAAATAAAATATATGACTAATGGTCTCTGTTTTTAAATAGTTTATAAAAAATTTGAAAATAGTCATTTTATAGAATTACTCGTGGATAATATTGAGAAAAAAATGTTGTTGAATTTTTAATGAATGAGACCAATTCATAATTTTAAAAGTTTATCAAAATATTGCAAAATTATAGCTAATTATAGCTATCTAGAAGTATTAAAAACTAAAAAGTGTGAAAAAGTTATACATTTTATTAAATCAAAACATAAATAAATCAAATTTAATAATTTCGATGTCTAGAACCACTGGAATTTACATGTGAATAATGATTAATGAGTATAATATTAGATATAAAATATATTTTTATTTATGAATATTTATAAGTTATATACTTAGATCGTTAGACTATTAAGTTCAAGTTTAAATTAAACAATCAAAATTTAATTTTAAATTAAACTATCACAATTTAATTTTAAATTAAACTATCACAATTTAATTTAGAACTTACATGTTACATAATCATAAAAGTATATTTTACCAATGAGCAGATTATTTATTCTCTGATTTTTTTCTCAATTTGAGAAAAAAATTAAATACTTATATACCTACGTAAAATTCATTTTGTTGACATTTTAGTAGTAAGTATAAGTTATAGATATCTACCTAATCTGAAAAATCAAATATTGCCACTTTCAGAATTAATTAGCGTTTTAACTATTTTATTCATGATCATATACATATTCTCTTTACTAGAGGAGGAGTTACGAATTGTGGAGCCTCAAACAAATTCATTTTTTGAAGCCCTAATTTTTTTTTTTTTTTTTTAATTTCGTTTTGTTAGACAAGATGAAATACCTTAAATACCTAATATCGTGGTGAAAATTATGTGTAAAAAGGAATAAATAAAAAATATAGTGTTTTTCTTCTAAATAAAATATATGTTCATAGGCTTCATATGGCACGGGGCTCTAAGCAACTGCTTCGGTTGCATTGCCCTTCCGCCGGTCCTGCTCTTTACAATTATATTGACAATATTCATGTTAAATTTCAGACTTGGGTAGTACCTACCGATTCGGAATACTATAGCTGTATTCAGAATACTTTTTAAATATTCCAAATATTTTTTAAATACTTTTTTTGAAATTATTTAATACAGTATTTTGAATATGTTTTACAAGTATTCTGAATACAGTATTCCGAATACTTTTTTTAAAGTTTAATCATATTTTAAAATATTATATTATTTTTTTTTCGACAGTGTATAAAAATGTATTTACGTATAACTGTAAGTACCTACATAATATTTTATATAGTACATTATATTACCTTATTTTGTTTTCAATTATCTAGGTATATTTAGTGGGACAGTAATGTTATTTTCCAATTTTAAACATGATGTTGATTTAAATAATAATGATTTTTTTTCATTAGGTATAACTACACCAACAATTTCAGAAGTATAAAAATATAATCCACAGATATTTTTACCGTTTTATATTTTTTAATTAGATTGTTGACATAAATAATATTTTTATGAATTTAATAAATCACTTTTATGTTTTTCAAGAACATATTTTACACCAACCAATTCACGGGAATCTTCAACTTTCTAAACTCAAAGTATTTTTCATACGTTTTAGTTGATAATAATATATTAAATTTAAGAGGGGATGTATAAAAAGCATACGTACAGGTTTAATATATAATATATAGTACGCAGACTGGTTTATCAGAATACTACAAACAATATTGAAGTTTGTAGAAATCATCTTGGCACGCATCACAACATAAAAAATAAGCAGATAAAAAGTAGGTTATGTAGGCAGTATATAATAATATATTAATTATACCTAGTAATTTATTTTTAAAGTATATTTTTATATAAATAAATTATTTATATTTATTTGTTAATAAAATGATTATTTCTACAGCAGTTAGGTATATTATGTATATGTAGATTGTAGGTATTTAGGATTTTATGTACCGCAGTCAGCTATGGGCCTAGTTTACACCGAGCTTACTATTATTTATTATTACCAATACATGTGCAATAGGCCGATAAGTGGTGATAACTGTGTCATAGATCACCTAAAATAGACAAATTAAACATAACCTTGAAATAAATAATTTTTGTGTTTGGTGCACGTCGAATTTGGTCTGATGGGTTTTGCTCGAGCGTAGGTATATCAGACTATATTGATGTGCTCCTGTTTACACCGAAAATTTAATGCGGATCAAACTCTTGGTACGCGTATCATGTGCACGGTGTAAACCAGGTTTAAATAATTGTTTGAAGTATGACAAACACAGTGATAAAATTAGGTTAGTATACCTATAGTTTAAACATAAAACAGGTCCTTAATGATATGTTAAATATGTTAAAATTCTGGTTTTGCGGCAATTTGAAATGATTTTTTTTTTCAACTAATATCACGAAAATTTAAATTTAAACATTTCGTTAAATTACCACATATGACATAATATAATATATAAATTTCGTAAATTAATAACTACATCATCATGATTAATTTAAATCTAAAATTTAAATCTAAATATAATCTCCATATTACATTTTTTACTCTAAAAGTTTGTTTTTGTACATTATACACTGAATGATTTCCTAATAGTTTTATGCGCCAATATACTATAATAGTCTAACTATGTTTTAGCTCATAGAGAATCATTCTGGATATGTTTAATAAAAAAATATTTGTCTAAGCAATGTTATATCAATATTATTGTACTCTAAACGATATTTCCATTCGAAAACATATACCGGACATGTATAGTAGAAGTACATTCAACTAGTAATTTGCTATATACATATATTATTGTTTACTGCTCAATGACGTGTGTATAATGAAGTAAACATTTATTAAAAAAAAAATATAGACTATACTATATACTATATATGTATGTAAATTATAATATAATAGATATAAGTACCTATATGAAATATAATTATTAAAATTTATTTTTTTTTGCGTCATATAATTTATATTTTTCTGTTTATACTAGGTACTGTTTGTACTAGGTATTTACTTATACTTAACTACTTACTTTCGTAATATACTACAGAAATTATTTTCTAATGTTAAATAAAATTATATATTTATTCATTTGTTTACGTTTTGGTATATTTACTCGTATTTTCAATTTTAATTTGTAAACAATTCTATTTATTTATATAGGTATAGATACCAATAATTATTAATTATTCATAATTCTGCAGATAACCTAAGTATACCTATCTAAATATCCGAGTAAATGCAAAGTTGATAAGTTAAAATAAACTTTTAAGTAGTAAAATATCATATAGGTACGTAGGTATATTTTTTTAATAATATACTCAATCAGTATTCTAGATTTAATTTTAATATTAAGTATTCATCAATGCATTATGCAAGCATTATATAGGAAAAAAGATAATTATTGCATAGGTATTAGCTGTGTATTACGTATAGTTATTGTAATTATACATTGGATCGTCGTTTCTTCATTCGGTTGTTTTAACTTTTAATTAAAAAACAAGTTAATTCATTTAACACTATACACAATACACAATAACATTTTATTTACGGCTTAGTATAGGTAACTACTCGTATATCGTTTAAAATTAAAATTTAAAAAATGCATAAATATACATTTGGATTAATTGCATTACGTTTACAGTAGACATAACATTTTCAACAAAAAATAAGAATCAAAACAATATATACCATTACATACAATATATTATGTTATTTAGTTTTATCAAATCAATTGTACATATATCATCTATCAGAATTAAAAATTCATTACACGTGATCGGTTTACTATATAAATCGTATAATCTATAATGCGCATAAAAAACGAATACATATAAATAATTATTGTCCATTAAAATGCAATAATACTCCTAAAAATATTAACTGCGATTGTCGCTAATAAAAAATAATCAAATATAAAAACCTTGGGTAAATGTTAATTCATTTTTTTCACTAGGGTTTTTAAATATAATCCATTTTCAGTGTCGCAAATACAGGAACACGAATAAACGATTTAAAACAATATTTATATATATATATATATATATATATATTATATGTATGTATATGTTAAGAGGTATATATATATATATACCTCTTAACCTTGTTACAGATTATATAATAGGTATATAGATTCAACGTAAAAATATTTTGTTAATAAATATGTTTATAAAAATATATTATATTTATTCTAATTTCTATAGAGCATATAATGTAGGATATATGGACTATAGGTATTAACTATTATTATTACATTTTAAGGCATTAAATAACGATAAATCATCAGAATCAAAAATACTGTTCTGCAGAAAGCTTTGTACTCAAGTTTACAGGTAGGTATATGTAGCCAATAGCCACGTAATACCTACCAACTATATAAATTTAGTTTTTACTTTTTGGATATACCGTGTGTTCTTCGAAACACTAGATGATCAATCAGATGGATTTCGATGTTCCTTATCAAATTTTATTAATCGGATTACTAATCAGATTGCTTCTCGATGCAATCAATTACCTAAATTGGACAATGAGCTAGGCGATGGAAATGTTATCACATAATTTGTTATTAATTGTTATTTGTGTTATCGATATTTAGTCATACATTATAACGTTTTCCATCTATTTTATTTATTTACACTACACTAGTGTAAACTGTATCACACTACACGGGTGCAACAACAAGAGCAGCAATGCATTATCAATAAATAGTATTTAATAAGAAGTGGAATACGTTTGGTAATCATATTTCAAAAATGCACTCATAAACTAACACGTCATTTCTTGTTGTTTTTTTTTAATTATAATTTATTGTTTATATTTTATTTAAATTTTCATAACGCTATTCACAAAATTAATATAATTTTTATATAAATAATACCATAACATAATAAACAGGTATGCTGGCAACTTTGTGATACGCAAGTACCGCCATATTGCTTTTCTCCAAATATTATCAATGTTCTTTTCTCGGTAGACCGGTGCATGATTTAAGATAGTATGTGTGATAATTACA
>JAIPRL010005510.1:0-31742 GCA_025469235.1 Pemphigus obesinymphae | reverse complement strand
ATATGATAATATAATAACAATGATAATAATAATACAGTTTTTTTTATCTAATATTAAAATGGTAGAAGTGGGTCATGTCTGAAAAATTTTGTGCAAAAAGGGATAAGTTAACTTGACTCATTTTGGATAAAATTAAATTATGTGTAAAAAGATATAAGTCGACTTGACTCATTTTGCACAAATTAAAATATGTGTAGTAGGATATAAGTGAGTTATCCTGTTTTGATCAAACTAAACTCCGTTACCTATAAGCGTTTCATCCCATTTTTCACAAGTTAATTACAGTGGTTTATTTCATCATACGAGTTATCACGTTTTACCCAAACATAAAGAAAAAAATCTTCTAAATGTATAACATATTATCTCAATTTTAACATTTTTGGACTTACCCCCCTTTACCCAAACACCACAGAATTGTAGTTATCATTATTACTGTTATTTGTAAAATTGTTGATTTCATTATTTGGTAAGTATGTTATTTGACTATATTCGTTTAGCTATATTATCACCTACATTTACAAAATAATTATTAAATGTATTAGTGTACATGTGGGGATTATTTTTTATATCTATTATCGTGTTATTATGGATAATTTTAGAGTACATATTTTTGGATTTAGATTGCCTATTGACCACCTCTCCAATAATATTCCAAATTTGTTTAATATTTGAAGCATTACTATTTATTTTATTTTTATAATAATCATTTCTTACATTTTTTACAAGAGAACATAATTTATTCTTAAATTTTTTATAATAGTTCCGTAATCTTAGATCATTAGGTCTTTTGAATGGAATTTAATAAACCTGTTGTTATCCAAGGTTTTATTTTTCGATTATATGATTAATTTTTCATATTTTCCAGTATCTTTGCATTTTTTAAATGACTGTTTAAAACATCATGAAATTTACCCGCGCATTTATTAACTTCAGGTTCGTTAATTACTTTCTCTCAATTTTCATTTTTTAGATTCTTACATAAAAGTCTACATCTAAATAATTTGATTTATTTATAGCTGGTTCTTCTATATTTCTATTATTATTTTTATCTACCTATTAACAGTATACTGTAATGGTCAGTGATATGGGACTGATAAATCAAAGTGATTAAACATTCAATATTCCTACTTTTTATAAATATATGATCAATACAAGAACTATTTTCATAATTAACTCTAGTATATTCATTAATACAACTATGAAATCCCATTTGTGCCATTAGGTTTAAGTATTTAATTTTAAATTGTTTTTACTATCTTTTCCTATATTTATGTTTATGTCTCCTACTATTATTATGTTATTTGTTGTAATTTGTGATAATATTTCAATTAGTTTATTCTTAAAGTCAATAAAAACATTATTATGACCTCTATATAATGCAACTATTTCACGAACCGTCCCATCACTTTCTATATTTATTTGTAGGCAGTTACAATTATCGAAAATGATTTCGTTAACATTATTTACTTGATGCTCAATATTTATATAAGTGACAATAACACTATTTTGATTAAAATTATTTTTTTGAGTTTTAAATGAAATTTATTATACTATTACCAATCCAACATTCTGATAATATGATATAATCGATATATTTTACAATATTACCTAATACTATTAGAAATTGATGAAAATGCTTATTTATCGATCTTATATTTAGGTGAAAAGTAATACACCCCTGATTATTTGTTAAAAACTAATTCAATGGATTAATATCAGTTATAATTTTGGTATTAATATTTCCAAATGTATCAATTATTATCTCTGTTATATCTTTTATCACATTTATAATTTCTATTTTTTCTATTTATTTATTTTTTTCCATTTGATTTTGCAATCATTACAGGCCCATTTGCTTTTTGTGTTCTTAGACATTTTAGCGAAGTTATTTTCATTTAGGCCAAGACAATATAGTAATGACCATCAATTTTGCATTCTGAACATATTATTCCGTCTTCTTTAATTATAGTACCAAGGCATTTCCCACAATTCATTTTACTCGTATAAAATGATATATAATATAGTTTAATACTATAACACATTGCACACGGCATACTGCGATAACCGATAATGTCAACCGATTACGATGGCGTACCGAACTGAACTGAATTATACTCGGATATTATTGTTTCTGATAACATCATAACCATATACTGTACGTCTATACACATATTTATTATTTAGATATTAGGCA
This sequence comes from Pemphigus obesinymphae, assembly GCA_025469235.1. Classification (NCBI taxonomy): domain Eukaryota; kingdom Metazoa; phylum Arthropoda; class Insecta; order Hemiptera; family Aphididae; genus Pemphigus; species Pemphigus obesinymphae. Next base: position 29,548 of record JAIPRL010005510.1, on the reverse strand, counting down.
TTCCAATAATGTCTGGTTAAAATTTTTTAATTTTTAACAAAAATATTTTTACATTTTGCCCCTCACAATAATGGCGCCCGGTGCAAGTGCCCAGTTTCGCTCCCCATCCCTCTAGATCCGGCACTGACTGTACCACTAAATATTTTTGGAAACAAAATAAAATAATATAATGTACCCACTATAAAATATTATGTACATATGCACAACTGACATCAAAATAATGGAATTATGTTTATAATTAATGTAATTGAACATTAAAAAAGTAATCGGAATACTGTATTCAGAAAAAAAATATTTAAAAAATATTCGGAATACTACTCAAGTCTGTAAATCGGTATTGTTAATAAATGGTTTGTGTTGGCAATGGTAAAAACGTATATATACCGTGTAATGTATAGCCAATAGGTAATTAAAAAAATAGTTTTAAAATATTTCGTTATTATTATTAGTCCAAGATGACCAGAACTCAAGGGTTAATATTATAATATGATCTCTATACTATTATCAGTGGCGCAACTACGGGGGTGCTGAAGCACCCCCAAATTCTATGTCATTCTAATTTCAAATATCAGCTATAATTTTACCAATGTAATTTTATTTTTTAAGATTTTACTATCAGTTATTTTTTTTTCAGCATGTTACAGCAGCGCTTTACTAATTTAAGTATACCTAATAAATATTGAGAGAGACTTGGCTAATGACATTGTTCCAGACGAAATCTTGAACATATTTGCCAATACCGATAGAAAATTATGTTTGACTCTTTAAATTTTAAAAGAATATAAAAAAATATTATAAGTACCTAATAAAATAAATTGAATTTTTTTCCAAAAATGGTATTGTAAACATAATGATCGTATAATCTAAATATTGGCAATATGTAATGTTGGTTGGTGGGTATGGGGGCAGAGCCTACGACATTATAAACGATTCATAATAGTAGCACCCCAAAGATTTGAACTCTAGTTACGCCACTGACTATTATTTAAGTAAATCCCAAAAATTTTCATTAATTTAGTACTATATATACAATATATGTACATTATAGGTACCTACTGTGATTATTATAAAATCATTTTTGTTTTTGGTTTTATTTTTTGACACTTTGTTGTATTTTGTTAGTATAATTGATTCGGTTTTAATATATATATATATATTTTTTTTTATCTATATACTATACTTATACCTATATTATATTATTTTGTTTGATTGTTTGATACCGATCATTTAATTGTATTATATATAATTTTAATAATTTTAAATATAAATAAGAAGTAAATATTATAATGAATTTAGTGTTTATTCATTAGTGGCATTAAGAAAAATCTAGAAAAGAAGGAAAATAAATAAAAATACATGTCATATTCTTACCTCTTTTATTAATACATACAAGTATAAAATCAAGGTTTAGGGAGATAATTATCCGTCTCATCTCCCACAAATAATAACATACCACTATAAGTTTATTCTTAAATTTTACAAATAATATCAATAGATTTTACACTTGAATTTCATTACATCACGAAATAATAAAAAGCATCAATTATTTTAGCGAGTAACGATTTTTTAAACATTTAACTGCAAATAGTCGATATAAAAAATTGTGAGACTTTTAAGGTTGAGGTATTGTAAATTAAAATACAGATACACTTAATTTATATGTTTATAATTATTTAGTTTTAATTTAATTAATATTCATTTTTAAATATTCTAACGATCTTAGGTTTCCAAACATTTTAAGTTTGAAACCTTATACCCCCGTTGTATCTATTCGTAGTTACTAGCATATAGTTACGAATTTGTTGATTTATTTACACGATAGTAGATATCATTTTTTTTATAATAAAAACACTCGTATATTATACGTTCGTCTGTCTTTACAATTCATTACTTTGGTTACGAATATCAACATTTACAATTGGTATTCGTTTTGTTAGTTCTAACCTCTAAGTATACAATATGATTATAATTAGGTAGGTATATGATAATTTAATACTTACTTAAGAAGGTACAATATGTTTAAACAATTGTTTATCGAATTATAGTTTATTGTTTAAAATATGTTAAGAAACAAGGAATTTAGTACGCTCCCGAATGGGCTTTACGAATTTGTTTTATTCAATCCATTATTGTAAAAGAAATTAAAATGCCCTTACCTGTAGGTATTATGTAAATAATTAGTGCTGAAATTATATTTAAGAATCTGAGCTTATAGTAAGGAATCTATAGGTATTACAATGATTATTTTTTTATGTATGTATATACACTTTTATAAATAAAAAAAGTAAGTCAATAGTTTTAAAATAAACTGCTTAGCTTTCTGATAAAAGAAAATTCATCCTATATGATACTTTATAGAGGTCATTTTTTGATTTTCCATATAATTTTCATAAGTGTAACGAAAATCTACCAGACGCAAAATAGTTATAAATTATTAGAAAATGAGAAATAAACTTTTCATAGTCTTATATATTAAACAATATAGGTACCTATATATTTTTATGAATACAAGTATTTATCTAGAAAAAGTTGAGTAGTAGATTTTGAGTAAATAGCTTTCTGATGGAAAATTAAGTTTAGTTCGTACTTTAAATAGGTCATATTTCGATTTTCTCGGTAGTAATTTTCGAAAGTAAAAAGTGACTACTGAAAATGACGGAAAATGAGTAATAAATCGAAAAACCATACTATACAGTGCAAAAGGTAAATACATACTAAATTCCCCCCACTTCGCTTTTTTGGTTTTGCTATAACTCCTTCGTTATTAATGATTGAAACACCGTATAAATGGGATAAAATTTGGTATTATATATTATTATTATATATATATTTAAAATTGTTTCGAAATTAATTATTATGTCATTTTCAATATTAAGGATTGATAAATCACAAAAACCGTCTTGATTCATAGTGGATCGTAAATAGGTATTTATCCTCCTCATAACTGAAAAAGAACGTTCTGATGTTGCCGATGTTACAGGCAAAATAAGAGCAACTTGTACCATTTTATACAAATTTGAAAACAAGTTTCTTGTACAATTTTCTTAACGAAATTTATGTCCTCGGGGTTATGTTTACACACATTTTTAAATACATTAATTTCACACTTTAAATCATCTTGGTTTATATTTAATATATCCTGAAAATACACAACAATATCACTTGTAGCTTACTAGTTTTTATTTAGTGCTAATTAATAATTATAATATAATTTATTACCTTATAATGATTTATCAAATATAAGCTTCCTATATAATTAAATTTTAATAAATAATTATCTGAGTTTGCAATTTCTAAACTCTTTGCAGAAAATCTACGTTTCATATTATTAATAATTGTATCCATTATTACAAAGAAGGTATTTGATTTCCAATATTGTTTTGAATAATTATTACTTGAAGCATTGTCTATTTGCTCTGCTGCTAATAAAACTATTACATCATATTCTTGTAGATAAGTTGGTTCTATTTTACGACATCTCTATGATCTTGCTATTAGATCATAAAAAGTATTATAATTAAATATTAAAATTAAATGGAATACTACTATTACCTTGAGGTGAATTATAAATTGATATATTATTATCAGAACAGAAGTCTTTGATTTCATTCCAAAGTTCAGAAAAATGATCGTTTGTACGATTATTTTCGAGCATGCATTATAGTTCCTTTAATCAAATTTCCAGATTTACCTAACGTTGTTTTTTCTGATTGAAGCTTAAAATATTAATTGATTGTAGGACTTCATTTAATATAAACAATTATACAATAAATTTCACATTAACAATAATTGTACGTATACCTAAAACAAATAAAATACACAAATTTAAGTAAAAATGGTAAAAGCAAAATAACTTTTATAACTATTTTACTTTAAAACTTACCCAGTGCCTGCTAAAAAATTATGTGTTAATTTTTTTTTTTTCAAGTACTTTTATAGAATGGTAAATTTTGAAATATATAGTAATTGCATTTTTTTTTGGGGGGGGGGGGCTAAGCTCCCAAATCCTCCTAGTTGCGCTTATGGGTAGATTCGCTCCTTATATATGTCTGCATGGAAAACCTTATCAAATTAAGATTCAATTGTATAAACAGAAAGGGATTTTAAAAAAAAATGTAAGAAAAGGAATTTTGGGAGAACTTGCTGGGTGTACCTTTTAAAGGACCCTGAACCAAATTTTATCCCGTTTATACGGTGTTCCAAACATTAATAACGAAGTAGTTATAGCAAAACCAAAAAAAAAACGAAGTTGTGATGGGGAATTTAGTACGTTATATACCGATGTACCCTCTACCCATTAATGGTATTGCGAAGGTTCTACGACTTATACTAAATGTGTTATGACCATTCCAAAAGTACTCCCTCCCCTTCCGACCATAAATTCAACAATGTTAAAAATATTTAGAATGGTAGTGAATTATTATTGTAAATATCCGACCGAGGAAGTCCACTGAGTTTGAACACATTCGGTTTTATAAATATAATATAATATAATATATATATTGTATACTTATATATTTGTATATTTATATATTAGTTAATACCTATATATATTTTACAGATTTATTTAGCGTTAATGCTTGACATCAAATTATTATTATAATTTTATTTATAATTTTTTCATTTTCCTAAGTAAGATTATGAATAAATAAATAAATAATACATAAATACATACCGGGCGATTTTTACCTCCCGGTATAAATTTACAAGGGGGGGTATTAATCGCCCGTTATACATCGGTTTCAAATATAACGTACGACAATGTATGTGGAAAGAAATGTAAACTGAAAAAGTCAAAAGACGTGATTGAAATATTGAATAAAATTATAGGTATGTTATGCCGTGTGATATATTACGAACTCGGCTGGTATACCTATGTAAAAAAAAACGCAGGAGATCCAGTTGAATGTTGTGTACTTAATACTCATGGAGGTGACCGACCTCGAAACCGCGGTCGAAAGAGACGGCGATAGGACGGATAAGACGACAATACATTACGTGGCGCACTCTATATGTGCATAATCGGAACACTCGATTGTGGCCGTGAGATCCAAAGCCGGTAGGGGCCGCGCGCACGTCGTCGCAATGGTGAAATGATTGCGACTTTCGGCGAAAACCGGTTGGAACCGGTCGTACGGGGTCGGCGGACGTCAACTTTGCGGCGGGGACGCGCGTGGATTTCCCGGCCGTCCTGTCGCCGGCGGACAATTGGCGATCGATCGGAGGACCGCACCGGAGTCTCTAAGACGGGTCGAAACGCGATCTTCTACCGTGTGATGGTTTCCCGGCCGACCGCACGTTTATATATACATACATACATACATACAACACCTACCCACCACCTACCTTACCCGTGGGAAGGAGGGGTAAGGTTTAGACGCGTTTCGTTACCAATCCAGAGAGACCACCATCGCCAAAAAAATTTTTGTTTCCCCCCCCCCCCCCGTTTCCTTTCTTTTGTAGTAGATTCTGAGCCACGTATTTCCACTTTTTAGGCATAAATTCCATGTGACCGAATACCGTTTTTAAGTATCCACTCCATTGGACGGACGGGGATGTTGTATTTTATGGAATATTACGTTTTATGGAATCAAATAGTAAATCGTACAATAGGCGTTTGGAAAAAAGTATAATTGAAAAATAATGTACCTATACAGTATTAATTGAAATATTATTATTTTATTATTATACGGAGCAAGAATTAATGCTTTGAATTGACTTTTTATTGCAAGTGTTTTATTTTTTGGTTGCACAAACATTTTGTGGAATACTTTTAGAACAATACTTAATACTATTAATACAATACTTAGAACAGATATATATATATATTGGAATTGCAATAATTTGAACAAATTATATTTACCTAACGGAATATTGGTATGCGATTAGTAGGTGTTTGATCAGGTCCGGACGTACCTATATATCGACGTTAGTCGCTTATCTTTGTGATTTAAATTTTATTAATTGGCTCATAATCAAATTTTATATTGATCCGTGTGATATTTACGAATGAACTTTTATTCACTCCACATTCTATTAATTATAAAGTGATAATGTTGTGCATTACAGACGTAACGATGCCATTTTTGACGGTGATGGTTTAAAATGTTCAACATACGTGTGATGGATTTTTGCATTTCGCATGTGTTGCGTTAGGCGAGATTTCTTTTCGAATATGTCAAAAATTGCTAAATAAAATTAATGTTATAATAAATGCAAATTTCCTGAAACTAGTGCTAAAATACTGAATCTTAAAAGTGCTACACTTTTAAAAAGTAATGAGCACACACTTTAACTAATGAGATGAGACTATTCAAATTTTAATTGAATCAGTCAACTTTAAGAGAGAAAAATTTGATAGCTTTGAAAAAAATGGTAACAACAATAAAAGACATTTAGGAAGCGAATCAAATTGCAAAATAGTAAAATAGGTAGTAAATTAAAAATGAAGTTGCGTTTCTGGATAAGCGTATGAATGTTTTGGAATAAAAGGCAATAGAAAACTTTGTTGAAATTGTGGGTGTTCCGGAAACAAATAATGAATATTGTGTAAAAACAGTGGAGTCAATAGCTATATCTGTTGGAGTGAAGATAAATATATCTACTAAAAGCAATTCGTATTCAGTCAAAAATCGAAAATAAACCCAGAAAAATAATAACAGAAGTAGGTACAGACAAAACCAAAATAAAAGAATTATGATAAAAAGTGTAAGAAAATCGAAATTAACGGGTACCTACTTAAATCTGTGAATACTAATTAGAGTGATGATAAGATTTATATAAATGATAGTTAACTCAATTTAATAGAAATTTATTTTTAAAGTTAAAAAAATACTCATGAAGTGGGCTAAGTGGGCTTGTTGGTTCGAGAACTCAATGTTGTTTATTAAAAAAAATAAAAATACAAAAGCATAATAATTGATAATGAGTAGGTAGGTACGCTTTATCTAAACTTTTTTAACTTATCATCATTACTTATTAGATATTTTTAATTGTATTTTATGTCTTAATTTAGACGTACAACATATACTATGGTTTTTTTTAGTTTTAAAAATCATAATAACAATAATTATGTAAATATTCTCTGTTGAAATATTAGCAGTGTTAACTCAAATTTAGATGAACTAATTTTATTTTTAGAAAATTATATGAATAATACAAAAATAGATTTAATTGTGCTAACTGAAATCTGACATTATGCATCGATTCATTGTAACTACACCAACACTACCTATGTTATACCACATGTAATACCAATAATACCATGCTATTTACTTTGGGTAAGACAACATGATTGATAAGTAAACGCAACGTAAAATATGTCATTTTAGATAACACTTATGAATTTCAAATCGTTGACATAGAAACTAAATCCGATCGTTAAATTCTCATTGCACCATTGTTTTCAGTGACATAAACTACATAAGCTCCAATTAAAAAAAAAATCAAATGGTCAGGTAAAGTAAAAAACAACCAAACAATTTGGCACCTATAAATGCAGTTTAGCACCTACGCCGATTTTTTTCTCAAATATTTATAGTTTTCAATGAAAATAATTATGGTAAAATCAAATTTGGCGGAACAGATTTAGTTTGAAAGTTACAGTATTTTGAAGTTCAAGAATTTACAGTTTATTATGTGTTATATATATACACATAACACATTTGACATAATATTCTGGTGTTTTAAATTTTTGTCTCATAAAATACATTTACATTGCCTTGTTTTATCCGCTGTGGTATTTTACAACGAATCGGGGGATATTTTCGATTTAGACCATCTGTCTATCTAAGTGAGTCTTATCTGGCTGCGAACAAAAAAATATACCAAAATGTTTTTCAATAAAAATATACTTATTTTTCCAAAAATCGTATAAAATATGAATTAAAAAGAAAAATATATTAAAATGATAACATTAATTAAAGTATTTTAAAGACTTGAAATATTTACTAGTACCTACCTATAGTATAATCATTGGTAATCTTTGGTAATCTTCAGTAATCATAGAAAACAGTACCTCTCGGTTTTTTATTAAATTTTATATAGGTAGTTGTAAGTATAGAAAAAAAATCTTAAAGTATAAAAATAATAAAGTGCTAATATTATATATTATATTAATAATAATAGGTACGTCACTGTAGACTATATTGTTGGAAAAGTAGCAGAGGGTAAGCCTACATGGTGGTGGGCAAAAGAAGTGTTGCCTTGCAGAAAATAATATTATCAAAGAGAGAAAAAAGTTAAAAAAATAATAGAGAATCAGAGATTGAGGATCGGGTAGTGTATATATGGTTGTTCTGTGGTACCTACATAAATACATAATAATATTATAAAAGTAGGTACCTACTATAATTTTAACATTTGTGTACATTGATAACATCAACAGAGTTTTTTGTAAATATTCATTACAGGCAGAAACTACAGAAAAACGTCAATTTATTTCTACTCTATAGGACCATACCAATAAAAAATGTCAATTGACATCTTTAGATGCTCAAAGGACATTAATATTAAGATTTTAATCATTTGGTTTATAATAATTTATGATAGGTATTTACCGTTTATTTCAACAAAGGTAGTTTAATACCTACCTATTTCTTAACTAATTTATTTTTCGATTTTTTCAAGTTTTGTCAAGTGTAATAAAAGAAGGTAGGTATAGGTAGGTACCTATAGGTACCGAAAATTTGTATGGAGGTACCTACCTAAATCGACAATTGACAAATAACAATACCAGACTTCAAATTTGCACCACATCCTTTGTTTAGCATTGTAATAATATGATAAAATTTTCAAAACTAATTGATCACTTTTATAAATAAAATATGTAAACATTTAAATTTTATTTATAAAAAGAATACCTATACCTACAGCCTACAGGTACCTACCTATAATAGTAACCGTGTTTCAGGGATTTAGTTGACGGAGGATCCAGGTAACCATTTACCACTTTAACAACTCAGAGAATGTTATCACGGAATAATTCATGTTGTTATCATAATTTTTTTATCATCGGTACTCGATAATAATATCGGTTACCTGTTTAATATATTTTTCAAGTAAATTATAAAAAATATTTATGTCGAATATTTGTTAATTTGTTATTTTTATATCAAATTTTAGTTATAAAAATGTAATAATAATTATTTAATTATTTAATACAATACCTATATTTTATTGCTTTTATAATTTTATATAAGAACATTGTACCTACCTAATAAGTAAAAATGAATAACAGAATGCTTCGTGTGAACTTGATACCGGTTGAAGATTGTTTTGCACATTTATCATCAAAGTTAATTCGAGAACTCAACAATACAGGCGCAAATTACAAGTGTCAGGTAAGTCATAACCGTATTGTTTCAGTTATCGCTCAACATTATGAAAAATTAAGTACCTATTCATTTGCATTTGCAAGTAGAAAGATTTAATAAAATTATGAAGGTAATTGATAAAAAATCAAAATACTTATTATATAATATACTATATACGATTGAATGAATAATGTTTATTTAGATTACTCTGTTCGTCTCGGCGAAACATAACAGTGTTATTAGAATCTAAATCTTGAATATTCATTATTTGTGACATTTAATGTTATGACAATTATTATACACCTACAGATATTGATAGTTTTAAAATAATATCCATAATGTAAACTTTATTTGTACCAGATACCAGTATCATTTTTGTTGCTTTTTCTAGTATGAATAATTATTGTATGTACCTACATGTATCCAAAGTGTGATTAATATTAGTTCAATATTTATCAATGGACCTATATTATTATCATCAAAATAAATAATATTGATCATTGTATAGTATTATCTAATGTATAAAACTATAAACAGCCAGAATACTTTTTTGAGTAAAATAACTGAATCGGTGTTGTGTCCGTTATTGTAAAATTTAATTTAATTTTTTTTTTTATTGTGATTTAGGTTTATTTGAAAGTTTCGACAATTGATAGTAAATTAGAAGAATTTTATGTATCATATAGTCAAACACCATACAACTCAAATGGAGATGATGCACTCAATATCAGTCATGAATTTTCATCTACGATTGGACTTTACAAATCACAACACGTATTGATTACAGACATTAATTATGTTAATTCATTAGAACGGATCTATGTTACTCCGGTCACAAATGACGATTGGGAAATATTAGTATGTTATAAAAAAAAAATTTATATTTACTATTAAAAATTTATATTTATTAAATAAATTGTTGTTAGAATAAAATAACTACATAATTATCTTTACAGAAAACAATTATTTTTTGATAGATTTTTTGGATAATAATCTGTAAAAAAATTGCAATTTGATCATTCAATCATTACAAAAAAATATTTTTAATGCAATTTAAATTTTAAAATTTTAAAATAGTCATTTTATTGACCTTATTTTTATCAAATTAGAAAAATATATTCAAATTGAGTACCTAAAGATTATTAAGTTAAATCAATAAGATAAGTTTGTGGTTTTCATTAATTTAGCAAAAAACAAAAATAGATTACAGCTGTTTAAATCAAATTCAATTTTTATGTGGACTTTGTAGTGGTCATCCATTAAATAGATTTATCTATTTGTAAAACTTTAAATATAATTTAAAATTAATTTAAATTGTCAATACTGTCAGAGAATTATGACTGGGAGAACAGGCCATGCTCACTGTGTCTGATTCTATACGCTCATGCATGATGAAAATGGAATCTAAAATTTCTCCCGATTTGTAGTGAAACACCACATCAGGGCAAAGTATAATAATAATATAAACTTATCAATAGGTAATCAAGTAACACAAAATACACTGATAATGTCCTATGGTAATAATTTTGATATCAAAGTACCTATCTGAAATATAATATGATTTGTTGTAATTATTTATGAAATGTATAACTAAGGCATATAACTAACTTTTTTGTATGTATATAAAAGCATTAACAATGTGTTATAAATATGTACATTAGAACAATAAATTCATGAATTTTGAGACTAAGTAAGATCCATAAATTTTGATTACACTGTCTTTTTTTAGATACTTAAAATTCATACAATTTGGTATAAAAAATTAAATACTCTTAAGGGAAACCTAAATTAGATTTATGTCCTTATTATTAATTTCTCATAATTTCAAAATTGTAAATTTGTCTACATTAATATTGAATGTGGTTTAAACAAATGGGGTCTGTTTTGTATTTTGCTCACATAATGAAAATGAAAAACTTTACATGCACAATCTTAATTACATTTTACTAAATTTGAGTATATTTTAAAATAAAATTGGATATAAAAATCGACAACAAAAACTATTTAAAAATTTTCAAAAATTACGTTCTACCTATATAAAATATATTTTTAAATTCTGAATATTTAGAAAAAAAATTTAAAATGTGTATCAGATTTTAATTTTTTTATACATAGATAGTTACTGTAGAACTATAGTTTTGATGAATTTCAGGTGTTAACTGCAACATATACATAAATTAAATGTATTTAGTGTGCATAATTTATTTTATTTTATATATTTTCTAGATGTTAAATAATGTTTCTCTTCAAGATGAAATTTTACAACAGTTGAAAATAGTCCATAAAAATAAAATTATTCCAATATGGGTCTCAAAGTTTATACATTTAAAAGTATTTATAGGTAAACAAATTTACTGATTTACATAAGCTTAATTGTTTTTATAAATGTTTATATTTTTTTTTCAGATGATTTAGGAAATGATTTAGAAGTTGGATCATTAAAAGATACTACAGAGATAGTTATAAAACCAAATATAATAACTTCAGATAACTATTCTCATAGCAATAATATTAGTATTGATAAAAATTTAGACAATAGTGTTGAAACAGACTTAATTAATCATAATGATATTATTCCTATTACAAATTTTTCAAATCATTTTGTTTATCGTACAATTTTAGTCAATGAAACATTATTAGAAACTTCACATATTTATGATTATTGTGCTCTTATTTCTAAATCACATTTATCAATAATGTATAAAGATATTAATTCTTATTTAAATGGTAATAATTTTGTTAAACTATCACTTATGCATGAATTGGCTGATTCAGAAGATTCAAAACAAAATCCTAAAACAAATGATAGGTCTGTAGTCTTACGCTTGTGTCCATTGGATCCATTTATGAATAATATTGAAAAAATGGAAGTTATCACATGGCCAACTATTTATGTTACAAAAACTTTAAGTAAGCTTTTTGGCTTAAAAATGAATTCTAAAGTTATATTGGAACCAGTCTGTGAAATTGATAATGCAATTTGTAATTTAAAATACATTTATATTTCCCCTGTAAAAGAAATGGTTTGTTAAACTTTTTATTTTATCACATCTATAATAAACAGTTGTTTTCATTTATTTATTTTTACTTATAGAAATATATTGAAGAAAATGCATTAATTAAGTGCTTGGTAAAGAAGTTAAAAAATGAAATTACAACTCGGGATGTCTTGGTTTTAAATAATTTATCGTATCTTCGTGTAGTTTCTAATAAATTAAATTCATTCATGGATGTATTTGTGACATTTTCTTCAACAAAAATGCCATGTATATATCTTAATAATTATAATTTTGGAATGCTAAAATTTATTTGGAAAACTGAAATTAAACCATTAGATTTATTGGTTGATAATGAAAATTCTAATAAGAAAACTGAACTTGGAAATATTAATGAAGATGTGATATTCAACACATTTAAATTACATAATTATGACTTAAAGTAAGTTCAAAAATCATGTACTTATCTTATTAATAATTTTGTTAAACATTTTTTTAACTAAATTAATTTTCTTGGACATATTATGAGATAAATATAATTATATTTATTTTAATGTGTAATGATAATAATTAATATTTTTAATTAGTTGTTTCAGAAAAATAATCAAAACTGGATCTTTGTGCTTGAAAAACGGTTTACAGATTTATACACCTTTAAAACAAAAATTTTTCGAATTTGATAATTTATTAATAACTGGTACTTTATATACATAATTTATTATCAATTAATTGGCATTACATTATACATAAGTTTTTTATTTTAGGAACAATCGCTACTGGAAAGACAACTGTAGCAAAATTATTATGTCATAAGTTTTCCAAGTGTCCATATTTTGTGAAAATTGTTTGGATAAATGGGCGTTTATTAGCAGGTTAGCTTGGACACTATTTCGTGCTACTATTTATGAGACTAAACATTTTAATACTTACAGGTAAATTATGGGAAACAGTTGCCAAACAGTTAACTAATCATTTTCAAGAATGTGTATATTATCAACCAGCTGTAATAGTTATAGATGACTTTGATGATTTATGTCATTTAAATTCGGACCCAAATAAATATGCTGATATGTCTCAGATTTATCTACGGTATACATAATTGTTTTTAATATTATTTAGGTTACTGAAATCTTAATGTTAAAAGAACGCTACCCAGAATACTGTGTAATAATTGAGGAAATTTGCTATTAGTAGATTTACATCAGCATATTCTAGAAATGTGTTAATTATATAATATATTATATTTTATTGAAATTAAGAGTACATCACTTTGTACTTAGGCACCATGGGTCGCTACTATTAATATTAATGGATATAATTCACTACTTATTATAGCTTTTATATATGTGGAAACAACCAGTTTTGTTCTGCTACCTTGGGTGCACTTGTACCTAAGTATGCACTATATACAGTATACAGTACTCCCTTGTTAACACAAACTCAACTGGACCACAAAATTACCTGTTTATGGTAAAAAAATTTGTGCAAACCGATACACTTAACACAAATTTGTTCGCATTAAATGAATTATAAATACACAAACAAATTTGTGTTATCAAAGAAGGTTCAATCAAATACACTATTTTATGCTCAAAAACATTTTTTTTTTTTATTTAATCTTCAAAAAGAAATTTCACATTACATTGTACATATTACAATACATTGTTACTATGTATAAATAAATTTGATATAATTTTTTTTTGTATAAATTAATTAATTTTAAATTCACGATGGTTTGAAAAAGTCAATGGTAAGTTTCTGGATGAACGTAACTTGATAATTTTCCAGGCACTGTTTTGTGTTGCTGTTTAACTGGTCGTTGAATTTACCATCTAACTCTGCACTGGTTTGGGAAGATTTTTGTGGGTTCAATGTTTTTGCATTTTTAATAATTACTTATCTTAAAAAAATCAATATATAAAAAAAAAAATGGTTAGAATTAAGAGTGCTAGATAATATTGTTAGTTATTATTTGTTTTTGCTTCATCTTTCTATAATATTTCTAAGTTGAAAGAAAAACAAAAATTTTTAAAACATTTTAAAATTATTTTGATTACTCAACAATAAAAATGATATAGACACAAGACTATTTGAAAATATTTTTAAGTAATTGAATTTTTATTTTTCATACAATTTCCTTTTCAAAACCCCTTAAAAATCAGGTATTTGACATCATCTGAATGCGTCAGCCGTCAAGTGTCACTAAAAATCACAAAAACTGAATAGGTACACATAGTATGTTTTAGCAGTTGATAATTATCAGTTTCCATACTTTTATAGATGATTATATTAATTTATTAAGTTCAGTATTTACTAAAATATGGTTCATATCATAATATTCTATGATAAAATGAGAAAAAGTTTTCAATGGTACATTATGCAGTTTGAGCCTTTAATTGTTAATATAACCTAATTTAAATCTAATAATAATCTAGTAACAGTATACTGTCTTATTAAATCACAGAATAAGATAAAGTTGACTGGTATTGGAAGTTTTTATCATTGAACAGCCACTTATTGAATACTCAATCATGTACTTACTCAATTTTTCGCTATTAAAGGCTTCTATATTGCTCTGGGATATTAGTCAATGTGTTTTTATTGTACATAATCACTAATAGATAATATTTTAAAACTAATATTGTATGGCTGGGTAAAAAAGGAGGGGGGAGAAACATTTGATTTCAACCCTGCTATCCCATCTTCCATGCCTATACGAGTCCATTCAATCATTAGATGTTTTGGATTATATTACAGCCAGATTACTATGATTGTATTGTATTTTAAAATAATTATTTATTTTAAATTTCTATAAGTACTAACATTTAATTTATAACATACAGTTGTGCCATGTCATTATGGCAGTAGATAAGCTTAAAGGCCTCTATGTATCTTACATTTACTTTTCTTGAATACAGATTTAGTCACTGCTGCATTTAATATTAGAATGGGTTATTTAATGTAATATAGTATATAATATATATGTATTATGTATTATAAAATCAATGGTAATTTAAATACTTGTTTTATATTTGTAGCCATTTAACATTTAAAATAAATTCTATACTTCATTCTTAACCTCTTTTAAAAATGTTGTATATAATTTGTTTTCAAAAAATTATTGTATAATTTAAAATAAAATTATATATATTTATAATATTGTGTTTTAGTAAAATTCAAATTTCAATTAATGTATAATTTTCTGTTACAGACCACTCCATGTACTTATGAGAATGATTGAAAATTACACTCATAATCAGTATTGTATCAGGGTTATTTGTACTGCCAAAACAATGACTCAAGAAAAACAAAATTTGTTTACACAACAGTTTAAAAATGTTTTTAAAACTGTGATAAGTATACCATCAATTGACAAGGTATAATATAATATTATTTGTGTACTATTCTATAGAGAGATAATGTTTATGAAAAATGTAAGCAATTATAATGGAGGTAAAACCAGTTATTACCATTTTTAAAAAAAATATTTATGCTAAAATTAAATATATATACTACTATCAGAAAGTTTTTGGACAGGGATATACAGGGTAAGTATACTATGTTTTGCTTTGTTCTGAAACAGGGCCACACATCCAAATTATTGCCCTATTTAGAGCACAATTCTAACCTAACCTTGACCCTTCCCTTACACCCATCTAACCTAACCTTCATCAACCTCCTTACAACTATAACCTAATAACCAAATCTCCCTCCATTCCTCCCACCTATCTAACCTAACATAACATCCTTTCCTTTCCCCCACTCGCCCCATCTAACTAAACCCAATATCCTTTTCCGCCTATCATTCCTCGACAGAGCTGGTCCCATCCACCCTAACATAGACTAACTTCTCTATCCTAACATGATACCTCCACGTCTTTTACTGTACGCCATGAACCCGACCCATCCCAGATGGCGTACAGTAAAAGACGTGGAGGTGTTAGGCCATGTTAGGATAGAGAACAGCTGGACACTACAAGCTGAACAGCTAGGAGACAGCTGGACGGGTGAGTCAGATAGGTGAAAAAGGAGATTAGGTTTGGTTTAGATTAGGCTGTGCGGGTAGAGGATGGGCAAGGATGTTTCATTAGATTAGACAGGTGGGAAGAGTGAAGTGAGGTTTTATGTTAGCTTATACAGGTTTAGGGAGATGAAGTTAGATTGGGTTAAATTAGTGGGAGGGGAGGGTCGAAGTTAGGTTAGGATTGTGCCCTTTATAGTGTAATATTTTGGATGTGTGGCTCTTGTCCCAGAACGAAGCAAAACATACTATACTTACCCTGTATATCTGTGTACTTTATGAAGATAAAAAATGTGTAATAATGGTGTAGAGCAATGTGATTTTTAAAATTTTTCACAAGGTAATAGTCTTTATAGTATTGTACATCATAAACGATGATATTAGATAAAACACATTTATGTATTTAAAAATGAATATGTTAAATAAATAAATATTACTGAATTTTACAGGAAAATAGAAAAGCAATCATTTCAAAACGTCTTCATAAAATAGAATTTGATAATGACATAACTGATGAATTTTTAAATAGTATTTGTGAAAAAATGGATAATTATGTTATTCAGGATCTTTTAGATTTTTGTGATAAAATTTTGTTTGAAGTTTTAAAGGGTAAATTTAAAGTAAACAATCATATTTTATAGTTTCTAAATTAATTTAGTTATTTATTATAGGTGGATATAATATGCTGAGTAAAACTATATTATCTAATGTTTTTGAGAAAACTGTACCTCTTTCATTGCACAATGTGAAGTTATTTAAAGAAAAAAAAATAAATTTTTCATCAGTTGGTGGTCTTAAAGATGCTAAACAAACAATTACTGAAATTATTATTTGGCCATCAGTAGTAAGTGAATTTTAACTTATTTGATTAATTTAATATTACTTTAGATCTTTGACTAATTTTGAACATTTTAGTATTCCGATGTTTTTAGCAAATGTCCGCTTAAACTACAGTCTGGAGTTTTATTATATGGGGCTCCGGGTACAGGCAAAACATTATTAGCTAAAGCAATTGTTGGAGAAAGTGATTTGAATTTTATTTCAGTCAATGTAAGACAAAATTTCCATTCATTATTTATTTGTTATAAAAATTGATTCTTAATTATAATCTAGGGTCCTGAGTTATTATCAAAATACGTTGGGGAGAGTGAAGAAAATGTTAGAAAAGTATTTCAAAGGTAAATTATACTAAAATATAAAAATATTGAAATGTTTTTAAATTAAATATTTATTTAATAATTTACCGATTTATATTGGTGATCGAATGTGATAAACTGTAAAGTCGGACGCACATTGAGACACAGGTGAACAGAACGAGACATCACAGTTCTTTGTGAAACACTGGTTTGAACTTATGAGCGTTAGTAAAGAGGCATGGCAGAGCAGAACAGTTCAATGCCTGCCTGCTTCACAGAGTGTTTATGATATAGTTTATTACGAATGTGTTACACAGTTTTTATTAAAATTTCAGAATTATTATTATAATTTCAATTAAATTCTATATTATGATGAAGAAAATTTGGCGAACTGTTTATTGGAAAATTCTGATGTCAGAAATAATTCACCGTGACTTTCTTTTTTTCATGTATACACTTTTCCATATAGATTTATTTTATTTTGATATAGAATACAAAAGTAAAAGTTTGTCAATTTCTTTGTCTGAATCAGACTCGAAACTCAAGTCTCATTTAATTTATTTGGCCATCGTACATCTAATTTCAATCAAAGATGACATAAACTTGCTTTCCAATGTGCAGACATGCAAGGTTTGCAGTTTTTTTCTGCTCAGTTCTGCCCTACCTAATCTAATCTACCCTGTTCTGGAATGTTTCTTAATGTGTGGCCGACCTAAGGTAGTATGCTGTGTTTTATTTCATCATAATTTTACAAATAACCATCTATCCGCCATTAAATTGTTAGACTTTTTATCGTCAATATAAATGTAACATTATTATTAACACCATAGATTAAACATATGTAGCCCACGTCTTTAGTATAAATTTACAAACTAAGATATAGATGACTGGGAATGAGTGGATAGAAGGGTGTGTGGGGATTGGTTATGAATTGATAAGCAATTATGTTACATCTCTCTATATGCAACATTGAGTTTTTAAATAGAACTTCCACAGTCAGTATAACTATAGAATTACTCTATTTGTGATACATTGACCATGTACTATAGTTTACATGTAGATAAAATTATTGTTAAATTACAAAATAATTGCTATTGTATATACCAGTCACAAATTCTGAAAAAAATTGAAGCATAATCTTTATTCTAGTCTTCTATATCTTAGTTTGTGTTAAAAATGGAAACTTATAGTATAGGGAATTTTCTTGTAAATATAAGGCATAGTGTATTACAATATTAATATACTTATAATATACTGATTTTGCTTAAATACAAATTATAATTTCAAATAAAAAAACACCATCTATGAGCAAAATGGCTTTGTGTCTTTTTCAACAAAATTTGATAGCATTACATGGATTATCTATCTTAATAACACGCACTATAATGTAAGACTTGACATGAATATGTAGGTGGAGTGTAGGGGACTAGGCTCATAGTGTAATGCGCCCTACTCCTTACCTTGATTATCCGTAGTATAACTGTGCCTCTATGACATGTTTTATTAGTGCATACTCCCATAGCACAGTGATCAGCGAGCTGCGCGGAGATTTTCTTTGCGCACTGCCAGCCTAGTCAAAAAGTTTCTTTTTTTACAATCAATAGATAGGAGCTGAGATTACCTTTGTACCAACTAACATTACATTTTAGTTCTACTAAATATGATTTTGTTTGCGGTCCATGGTTAATATTCTGATTTATTATGATTATTTAAAATTGATGATATTGTTTATTTTTGTATTATAGAGCTCAAAATGCAAAGCCATGTATTATATTCTTTGATGAATTTGAAAGTATTGCTCCCAGGTCAGTTTTAATAAATTATAAATATTATAATAATTTATTTGGACCATTATTAATTATTTAAAATGGTATTTATAGACGAGGTTCAGAACAAACTGGTGTTACAGACAGAGTGGTCAACCAATTTCTAACACAATTAGATGGTGTTGACACATTTGAAGGTGTATGGGTTATCGCTGCAACTTCTCGCCCAGACCTTATTGATACAGCATTATTGCGACCTGGTCGAATTGGTGTTAAATTACATTGTCCAATTCCAACTACTGTAAGATTTTTTTAATATAATAATAAAAAACAAAAAAAACGGGGATCATGGGGTTAAATCACTTTGCTCGTTGGGTATAGTATGGTTGGTAGCACTTCGCTTATCAAACAGAAAAATCTTGGTAGATGTATTGCATTTGAAAATAATGATAAATTATTACATTTGAAAAAACCATTCTGAGCGGAGCTTCTATATAATTATTACTGGCAATTATGTATTCAAACATTCAGTATGTATTCACTGTTAGAACAAACATAGACATATATGTGATAGAGTGTGGCTAATTATGTATAATATTAATAATATTTATTTATAATAGCTAAGCATAATTACTATAATGATTATATATTTAGTATAATTTTGTGTCAAGATTTTGTCAATATAAATATTAAATATATATATAGTTTTTTTCCTAGTTGTTTACTTCCAATTACCAATTAATAATACTTTTAAATAACTTAATAAATTAACCTACATATAATTGAAATTTACATACTCAATGTATAATTTGTACATTTATATAATAATTCAACAATTTGCGTATTTTCCAGAATAAGAATTAAATACAGTTAGAAATGCACGGCTGGTTGCTACAGTACATAATTATATTACTGCTTTATTGTTTAAACAAAATATGGCAGGAAAAATCATTAATTTCATTTATACAAAATTATTATGGGATATATGTGAGGTGCCTGTGGACAAACAAAAAAAAAAAAATAATAATAAAATAAACATCACTGAAAAACCACTAGCTTCCTTGCTACACTTAGAATAAAAATAAAGAAAACCTAAAAAATAATAAATTAGTAAATACTTTATATACAAATAAATAAATATGTATTATCATTGATTATATATAATCAATGGTATTATGTATATATTATATTATGTTTTATATTAAACAATAGTCAAGAATATTATAATGAGTAATTTTTTAAATAAATTTATTTTACTACTACTGGTTTCGACTATAAGTCATCATTAGAAATAAAACAATGTATAAAATATTTAAAAACTAAAGTAAAATAAACAATATCATGAATACACAAAGAAAAATAAACATAATATAATAATAAACCAACGGCAAAGAAATTGTTTAAAATTCCATAGCATATGGAACTATATATATTTTACTTTTATTATATTATATAATATAATATTATATTGAAATAAAATATTTTTAAATAAATTTGTAAATTTAAAATGTTATTCGTTTTTTTTTTAACATATGTAGTTTTCCAAACAGAATTTATATAAATAATATTTTGTGTGTATTATTTCTAAGTCTTTATTTATATTAAAAGTCATTATAATTATTTTCAAAAACATGCTTAACAAAATTTTGGATTTATTTTTTCAATCGTACTTCAAAAATATGTTCTTTATTGTTAGTTTAAATTGTCATTAGTTTTACTAATATAAAAATTATTACAACTACATTTAATAGTTTTAAATACCAAAAAAAATTGATATTATTGTTAGTATTAAATGCTAATTTAATATTATAAAGAAATTTTCATTACATGAGAATCGAAATGTTATAGTTCCATAATTAAATCATTCATAAAATTGCATAAAGATCCAATCTTTAATTAACTTCAAAACAGCTCTGTCATATAATTTAGCTAAATATTTAGATTCAATAATAAAGCAAAATTAAAATGTACTTATATTATGTTAATAAGAAATACTTATTTGAAAAAATAAATTACAGTAAGTTGTTTTTTGATAAAGAATGATATTATTTGAAGTGAATATATATATACGAGTATATGTATACATCATTTCCTAAACTTGATGCATTAAATATTCTCAAAAATAAACGTATATAAATTATTTTTTAGATTAACTATATTTATAAAGAAGTTCACTTAGGATAAATAGTACACTTATTATATTTCAATGTTAAATGATTAGTCAAAAATTTAACTTAATCTTATAAAAATTGTATTTTTCAGGAAGATAAGATAGATATTTTACAAGTACTTTGTAAAACAGTCACTTTATCTGAAGACATCGATTTACACAATATTGCTGCCGAAACGAAGAATTATACTGGTGCAGATTTGTACGGACTATTATATTCAGCTCTTTCGATTGCAGAAAAAAGATTGTCAAAAGGTTTGTGAAAAAAATATGTACCAATATATATATATATATATATATTAAAGGTCTCAATTTCATGTGTATTTGTATACACATGTAATTAACATTTACGTGATTGAGTTTGTGTATTTATAATTATACGCATACATTTGAAGTTATATGCAACTATTCGTGTACCTAATAGTAATAACTATACATTTAATAACTACATAAGCATTTTATTATCGAATATTGATCATGTAATTTATTATCTTTCATGGCTTTTGGTATACCATAAAAACCATATAATATATTTCAATTCACTGTGAAACACCAAGTCAGATTAGTAATTAGAGAAAAAATTTTTGACTTAAATAGCTACCAATAAAAATTTAATTTGTGACTTACGTGGTAGTAACCTTGATAAAAAAATAAAATACATTTATTAAAAATGCAAAAAAAAAGTCAGCGCCAACAGCATTGAACCGAGATCCACACGCTCTGAACGATTGCATTTTACCATTAGACTATAGTTTGTTTGTAGTGTATAGGGGGAGGGGGAGAAATGATCAAGTATACAAATAAAACAGTGTAAAATCATCTAACTTTAAATCACCATAACTTCTTAATTAAGTCCAACCTCTAAATTCTGATTGCACCATCATTTTCAGTGTCTAACTCAAAAAAAAAAAAAAAGTTCCTAAATATCAAATTCTTCACTAAAGTAAAAATATACTAAAATAAAAAAAGTAATAATATAATAAAATAAAATAAATGATAAAATAATATCAAAATATAAAGAATAAAAAGTGTAAATACAAAAGTAGTCAGAATACCAATTAATACCATTCGATTACAGGCATAACAAGAAAGGGACATTATTTGAATTTCCACAGCTTAGTCAAAAACGCCCTTAACAGACTTGGACCGCTGGCAAAATTTGTTGTATACTAAGGTATAAAAAATACCTTAGTCACTTTTTTGGGAAAAATTTAGTTCCATATAATACTTTGATACTTTTTAAACACCAATAGTATATTATATCTTATTCTTACGATTGGTACAAAATAAATAAATGACACTATTGAGACTATTTGGCACTAAAACATAATTTTGACACCACTGGTCCCAGTATAATACAGGGCATAGAGCAAACACCAAATTCTACAATACAATTTCTACCCGAGATGATCAATATATGAGCAATAAAATGCTCATGTAGTAATAACACCTGTAATTGTAACTATACAAACATGAATTTTAATAGCTTACAGTCTTAATTTTATTATATCATTAAAGATATTTTCTTTCATTTCATTATTTAATAGTATAATATGATAGGCAGTATAATAATGTATTATGTTATAAGTGTTATATTAGATCTGTAATCAGGGCCGGTTTAAGGCGTAAGGTTGTAGGCCTAGGCCTACAACGGCATATTTGAATTAAATTGGTGGCAAAATTAATAACTTTTTTTTTTACTTTTTTAAAGAAGTATTTTGTAGTATATAGTTAGATACCTCTACGAAAAAAAGTTGAATTTTTTTTTTTGCTTATTTACGTTTTTTTAAAAACAGGCGGTAAAATTAAATTTTGTCTACATGTACAAAATCTCTAGTGCCAGTCCTATATGTAGTTAAAATAAATAAAATATTATTTAATACTAGGGTAGTAGGGTGGAAAATTGTTGAAAATGATTCTACAGGCTAAAAATAGAAGAAGATTATTTAATGCGTTTTATGATAAGTACTTAAATACTTGTCCAGAAACAAATATTTTTGAATAATTAGGCAATATTTTATAATCTCAATATTATATTAAATCCAGTATTTTTTTTATACCTATATCTAGTTTCAATATATGATTTAAAAATGGACAGTTTATAAATTTTTTATTATTGTTGGCTATTGGTTAATAATTTATAACAGGGATGGGTAACTATCGGCTCATAGTCCCTTTTTATCTCTTTTATGTCTTTGACATTTTTATTATTGAAAAATCTACTACAATTTACATCAAATATAGTGAAAATATCTAGGTAAATTGTATTTTGTAGAAGATATCAATAATAAAACATACTAAAATTAAATTTTAGTTTTTTTCATATGAATAAAATATATTAATGAATTTGTTTCACATAATAATAATAATAATAATAACTTTATATATGCTCCGAAATCATTTTAAGTTCAAAAAATTTGTGCTCTAGTTGTTTGAGTTGCTTGTCAATAATTTATATTATAAATAGTCTCATATTTTGTCAAAGTATTTATTATTGTGTTTTTAATTTTCAGAAGAAAATGATGTGGATTCTTTGGATGTGAGTATTAATTTAAAACGTTGTTTTACAAATAAACATAATATATATCTGTGATTGTTATTAATCTACTGTGACTAAAACTAATAAATATCAATAAAATAATGAATACAAAATTTTAATAAGCATAAAATCTATTGTGAATCAATGAATCCGTAATTTTTAAAAATTTGGTTCATTTAATACTAAGCGTTATAAAACTCTAAAAATGAATTAGAAAAGTTATCTGAAAGAATAAAATAATATCAAGGTTAATAATTTGTGGGAAAATATAATTCAGAAAAATAATTCTTAGGAATTGAAAATTGAGGAAAATGAAGAAATTTGAAAATCAGGATAATACTTCATAAGAATTTCAATATAAATTACATGAGGAAGTAATGTGGTGAAAGAATCATTATTGAATAGATATATCATGTATTCCTAACCTAATTAGTTCCATAGATAATTCTCGTGTCATTCTTCAGAGCAATATTATTTATACCAATTTTCATTGTTCAAAGGATATTATAATTTATAATGATATATATTATAATTATTTTAAACTCAATTTTACAACATATTTTATACCTGTACATTTAAATTAAAAATTTATTTTGCTTCAAATATGATTTAAGTTAAAAATGTAACTAAGTATTAAATTAATGAATAAATAAATGTATCTATTAGGTCTAGTACCCAAAAAAGTAATATTATGAAAAATAATAATAGAGCGAATAATTAATATATAAATTAATAAATATAGGTGAAACACATGTAAAATTCACCAAAATAATAAATTACCTATATAATAATAGTCAGTGTTAGTTTTTGACAAAAATAATATATTTAGAGAATACCTTACACTAGTTTAATGGCATTAAAATATGTTCACTCTCTAAATACAGCAACTCTCTTAGTAATATCAAAATGTAAAGAAAATAATATAAAAATGAGAATATTTTCTTGGCCAGTGTGGAATTTTTTTAAAAAATTTGTTCTCACCTATAATATAATGAAATTATGTACTTTTTATATTAGTTTTTGACCAAACAAGAAAAAATTAATTTGATCAAAAAATATGAACATTATACAGTAATTGTCACTATGTAGTGACAGATAACATAATAATATTAACTTACATTCAAGAGATAAAAATAATAATAAAAAAATATTTTTATAAAAATATTTGTAATTGTTTAATATTCATTTTTCTAAAAATTTAGTCAAAATTACCATACATAACCCCTTAAATAAATAGAATGTGTGGGGACATGGTGTCAAATTAAGAGGATGCTATTTACATGTTTGTTGTCTCTGTCTTACATAATATGCATAACATAGAAAATCTACGTACCACATTCTTATTACAGTTTATTTATAATTACTATTGAGAATAGATTTACTTATTATAAAATTTATAATCTATACTTTAGCGTGGAATTTTTTTTTTAAACTAGTTGTATGCAATGAAAAAAACTAATTATTTAACTACTTATAACTTGTTTAAAAATAAAAATATTTATAAAAAAAACTCAACACTATAGTATAGATTTTGTTCTCCTCTAAAACTTTTATAATAAGTTAATTTATAATTATAAATAAAATTTAGTAAGAATGTAGTACGTAGATTTGCTATGTTTTGACAACAAACATGTGGTTAGTATCCTCTTAATAAAAAATTATTTATTTATTTATTTATTAATTCGAATAACGGAAATATTATATTTTATAAAAATAAAATAAAGATCATACCTACTATTTATGATAATTAAAAATATTAAACAAAGATTGTATAATTTAAAACTGTTTAGAAATTGCCTATACAAAATTCCTATAAAATTACGAATTTTACATATTATTATTGTTATTATTTCCTGTATAAATATTTTATTTGCAGTTCAATTTCTACACATAATTTTTCGAGTAATGTTTACCTAATTTTTAATTATTTGTACTATTTAATAATTTTCAAATTTATACATTTTATCACAAAATCTTATTAGATAACAATAATAACATTAATTGTTAGCCTGATAATATCATTCTTGACAAATATTTTCTAATAAAAAAAAGAATGGTCTCATATATTAAATGCTATGGAAACAAGATAGTTTGATAAAAGTTATATAATGTGTTCATGTATAGGCTGTAGGTATGTATCATACAATTGTTATCACTTATAAACAGGGTTCATGACTTGTAGCTCTAAAAAGGTTGTTATAAGTGCAATGTATCCATCTCAATCTATTCTCCCTAATTTTTTCTACTATTGATGCCACTTATATACACATAAAAAGCCAAATAAAAAAAAAAAAAAACAAAGAAAAAAAAGCCAGAGGAAAAAAAGCCACAGAAAAAAAATCCAAGGAAAAAAAAGACAAATTGTTTTAGTTTGGATTTTATACATAATATAACAATATAATGATAACTAGGTATTTTTCATTGTATTTGTTGTCATGTTAAAAATAAATTATTTTAAATAATCACAGATATAATAATATGGTATAGAGCTTATAGTTAATAATAATCTTTATAATCCTAATTCTCAAATTCTTAATATTAAAAAAATCTTAGTAAAAGTGTATGGTACGTGCAATTGCTATTAAAAAATCTAGAATACTTTAATATATGAATAATAATCAGAATCCAAAGATAATACAAAATAATAAATATAATGAAGTTATTACCATAGAATACTAACTGACTATTAATACATATTATAATATTAATATTATCTATGATAATTGAAAATTATTTATTTTTTATACCGTTAATTATAATGTGATTATACCCATTATATTAAGAGAAATGAATAAAAATAGTTATCATTATTTTGTTATATTATGTATAAAATCCTAACTAAAATAATTTGTCTTTTTTTCTATAACTTTTTTTCTTGTGGCCTTTTTTTCCGTGGCATTTTTTTTTTTTTTTGGCTTTTTTTTCAATTACCGTACCATGATACCTCACCTTTTATATTATTTTTCATTTCGTTTATTACCAAGGAAAATAGAGATGAACTCAAAAACGGAATGCTAGTGTACTCCTACTCTGACACTCAAGTCCTTAGTTTCTACCCACAAACTTTTTACTCTTAAACATCCCTTTATATATGTTCTCAACTACATTCACATACATCTTTGATAAAACTGTTCATTAATTCCTGTATATCTCATTTACTCATAAATATTAGTACCACTTAAGTCTTACTCGATGGCTGATGCTTTTGGCATTTTTCCTTTAACTATTATTAATTAATATTTAATTTATATTATTAAATTTATTAATTAATCGATTATTTTTGGAATCTTAACCAATTATATGTTTATTTTGTTGATTAAGAATTGTTTTATTTAAAAAAATAAAATATATAGAACGAGTTTTCATTGGGTCACAACACAAATGTAAAATCGATCTAAAAGCGGAACACAACTGTGCGACTTTGAAAAATCACAATTACATTGATTATATTTCAATATGTAATAATAAAGAAAAATACTTCGATCGATCCCTAGAAGAAAGGCCGACAGATTTTAAATCCGACATTCCATAATTTTATCCCGCTTGTTGGTCTCTTAGGTGGAAATATTGTAATTACACAATAAACAATTAAAATATTACATACTGAGTTATATGTAGATTAATTTTTAAATGTAACTACTTAAATATTTCTAAATTGTTGTATTCTTATTTTTATTAACATTTCTTAAAAATCGAAGAGAATTACAGAGAACTCCTTGAAATTCGCAGGTGTTGCGGTGCGGTCCCTTAAGACCTACTGACTCTACAATCGATTAGTTTTGGGTTCCCAACCTGTTTAGATTTTATTTGTTTGCTGCTGAGTTGTACCTACCTACCTACATTCTTCAACGTCAGGAATTCAATTTGCGAGTATAAAACTGAAAACGAAATAATAGTTTCTGTCCTCGTGTCCCCTTGTTGTCACTATTTCATTTAGAAAAATTAGAACAGTGGTAGGTACGCTGAAAGGTTTTCAAAAAATAATACAATATACTCCGTCTCTCTCTGCGCTTGCACCCTACCCACAATTCAAACACTGATTATAAGTCGGTGATATATATCGCAAAAGTGTCGACGGGCTTTATTATTTATTATATAAACCGAGTAAACAAATGGGGCAATCAACTATCCGCGAACACAGCGTATCTAATATATATATATATTATATATAAAAGAGTATAAATATCCCTTCGTCGTTCCACCAAATCCGATTCGACAAACAAATAAAAATAAGATACGACGTGTGGTGGCGCACGCCTGTAGCGAGGGGCGCGTACCGCCGCACCCTTCATATCACATCTTTATATACTCGTATTATCTTATTATTATTTTTTAAATTGTTTGAATTATTCATTTGAGCACATGGATCGACGGCTCTTGTATACCGCCGTCGGTTAATAACAGCTCTATTATCTTGCCCCCGAATATTACGTTAACCCGTCCGACTGTATCCGCGTAAGACGTGATGATACCGCGATGAACAGTGATCGATTTCATTTACCTCGTACCTACTCCCGTTTCTCGGCAAAGCTATAAACCGATTTTCTTGGTCGTTTTCTGAATCGTAAAGAAAAACTGCATTTTCGAAGAGAAATATTTTATAAACGCAGTGGCATAAATAATTTTTAAAAATGTGCATTTCGCTCGCGCCGGGTAGGATAGGTACCGGTAAGTGGTAGCAGTGGACATATTAAATTCGAAAGCGGTAATAAATTATGGAATTAAGTAAAACGATTTTGAGCAGAGCTTCGGTATAATAATAATTAAATGAAAAAAGTTAGGTAACCGTGACAATATGGTACCTACCTAGTTTTATGTTTCTACATTTAAGTTGTAAACACCTTTTATCCCCGATTTGTCCGTCTGTTCGTCTGTCCGTACCCATGGTGGCATCAACACTCCTCGGGGAATGTAATAGATTCCTCTTCGGGATTGTAGGTATGATATATATGTCCTATAATTACGTTATTTGTAATATCGTTTGCTTCGTTATAATATATTATGTTATATAATTTTTAATAATCATAGTTGGAAAACCTAGATTTGGGTACAATAGGAGTGTAAGAAGGTTGGTGAGCGAGAGATGGACAGCAGTCACCGGCATAGAGTGTCGTAACGTTTTGCTAATGTGTTTATTTTATGAGGTATAAAATATTTTATAAGTTATAATAAGTGTATATTTTAATAAAGTTAGCATATGTACGGTCAATATCCTGTTTGTTTATTTTATTTATAACATACTCGTATATCTGTGCAGTGTATATAATAGGTAGGTACCTATGTCTATGTTTTGATGTTTTCATATGTCTATTAGAATAATCCAAAACTAGAAGTATCAAATTATTTATATTTTATACTCGTCACATAGGTATAGATAGTTTATAGCAAAAAATACGTATGTAAACTACATTTTGAATTTTGGTAATTATTTAAGAAAATATTAGTTTTAGGAAAAATATTCTTAGAACCTTTTTTATAGGAAATTTAATAATTAACAAAACTGTATAGATGCATATTTTTGGTCAAGTTGATATTTTTTGAGAAAAATGCGAAAAACCAATTTTTTTTATATTGCGCAGTGCAGAGCAGAGCGAGCGTACGCTTGA
>JAIPRL010005509.1:0-24380 GCA_025469235.1 Pemphigus obesinymphae | reverse complement strand
ACCCTTCTCGAGAATATAATATTGTTCAATTCTTTGTAATTAATGCTTAAAACGAAAACATAAACATTTGGAGAGATCATTAATATTAAGCAGTTAAAAGGTTTAAAGTTTAAACATAAAATATATAGATATGTACCTATATTTTGGTAACGCGAAAAAACAACTTCGGAAAAATAACCCCAGAATTTTAGAACCCGAAAAAATAACCCCAAATATTATGTAGGTACTAAGATTCCTACCATACAACTTTAGAAAACTTCTACAGAACTATATATTTTATGTTATCTACTATATATTATGATCTAATATTAGTAAACTATATACAGTGTTGCATAAATGATAAATACAAATATACAATATATATTTAATTATATATGTAAATATAATACAATAAATTAAATATTTCAGTGGCGGCTCGTGTGTAGGATATATATATTAGTATAAAAGCTCGGTTGAAATAGATACATATTATTATTCATATGCGTGGTTATCGAGTATCGAACAGCGCTCGGCGGTGGGGCGACGTTGACAACCGCTATCATAACTATATGATTAAAACACAAAAACATGGGAGGAATTCGGTAATAATGCGGCCGTCGGAGCGATACGAATAATCGCCCGTAATGCATGTGGACTGAGGAACAATACGGAAAAAGTTAACGTTATTTATTTTGTTTGTGACGCGTGCACATTTTTATATTTCTTTATTATTTATTTAATTTGTTCTTTTATTGTTGGTGTTTATTATAATATAGTAGATAAAAATTCAGTATCATTTTAACAGATAATTGAAATAAAACAACTTGGAAGACCCGTTTAGTGAAATGAAAGATAGACGCTTAAAATATGAGTATAAAACTTATAAGTTTTATTATTTTATAATTTTCGGTTTTTGTAATACTATTCTTCTTCTCCTTCGCCTTCTCTCTCAACTATTTGGGGTCGGCCACCCTAGTCCTACACTTCCACTTAACTCTATCTCCCGCATCTTCTTCACTTACTCCCACCTTCCTCGTATCACTCGCCATTACATCCCCCCATCTCTTTTTCGGTCTTCCCCTCCCCCTTTTACCAAAGACATGCATTTCCCTTACTAATCTTACTGCCTCAATCTCTTCCCTCCTTAATACATGCCCGAGCCATCTTAATCTATTCTTTCTCATTTTGTCTACTATCGAAGCTACCCCTATACTACCTCTGATATACTCATTCCTTATTTTATCCTCTCTAGTAACTCCACTCATCCACCTTAACATTCTCATCTCAGCTACACTCATTCTCTGTTCTATCTTTCTATCTACTGCCTAACATTCCGTTCCATATATTATTGCAGGTTTCACCTACAATAATATATGTTTTTTTAATTTATGATTTTTGTAATACTATTAATTAATAATAACATAATAATAATAATAATTTGTTAATATTTTTATTTTTCTACATGGTATTAATTTTGATTTAATAAATATCTTTTAAATTAGTACATAATTATTATATTGTATTCTATATGCTTTTTAAAAATGAACAATTTTTAATCGCCCTCCCACTTTCAAAGCCCACAAACCGCCCCTGAAATATTTATAAAATAATATAAATACATATAAAATAATCATTATTGTAAAACCAATAGATTCTAAGAAAAGTAAAACTAGTAAATTATTACACACACATAGGAGTCAATAGTAGGTGAACAATATATGAAATATCGAAAAATTAGTTACCCAATTAAGTATGTAGGTAAAAAAAAAAAAAAAATACGAAATATCGAAAATTAAGTATGTACTCGTATGTAAAAAAAAAAAATAATATAACAAAAATGATTTCTATTTCTATTTATAAAATGTTGTTATTTTTTCTCTAGGTTACTTTTCCGGGGTTATTTTTCGGGGTCTAAAATTCTGGGGTTATTTATTAGGGGATTCCTATATTATATATATAGGTAAGTATTTGTATTTCAGTTGGCCATTTGACAAAATAAATTTATACCTTACCTAGAATACTCTATGGAAATCAGAGAAAACATTCAAATACAAGAAGTCCGGAACCACATTACCTACTTATAACTATAATAGGTAATAACAGTGGCGGCTCGTATGTAGGAACGACGGAGAGATCGCCTCCCTCTAAAATTGTAACATATTTCTTATTAATAAGTTAGATATTGATTTAAATATTAACAATTATTTATATTTACATTGTAATGTATTTTCAAAATAATATTATCGAAAGTAAAAAATTTTTTCCATTGTTATGAAAACACTATGAGGTAATCGAAGTTTAAAAATGTGTGTAGGTTAAAAAATGTTATATAAAATATAATATGTGAGTTAAATATACGTAGTTTAAAAATATATACCACAGTTGAAAAGGTACCTATTATTCATCTGCGCGGTTATAGAGTATCGAACAGCGCTTGAGATGAGATCGGCGATGAGATGACGTTGACAATCACCATCATAACTATACGATCAAAACACAAAAATGTAAGAGGGATAATTCGGTAATAATGTGGCCGCCGCTCCGGAGCGATACGAATAATCGCCCAACATGCATGTGGATACTAGGGAACAATACGGAATAAGTTAACGTGTATTTACTGTGTTTTTATGACGCGTGCAGATTTCTATATCTCTTTATTACCTATTTATTTAATTTATTATTTTATTATTATTGTATATTATATTACTATATTATAGTGGATAAAAATTCAGTATCATATTAACAGAAAATTGAAATAAACAACTCGGAATACCTGTTTAGTGAAATGAAAGATGGACACTTAAATTTCGAGTATAAAACTTATAAGAATTGTATTATATTGTCATTGTATTGTAATTTTCGGTTTATGTAAATCGCATTTATATATCTGTTTTTCTATATGGTATTAATTTTGGTTTAATAAAAACCTTTAACATTGGTACATAATTAATATTGTATTCTATGCTTTTCAAATATTAATAATAATTTTTAATCGCCCTCCCACTTTCAAAGCCCACGAGCCGCCACTGGGTAATAATTAATAATATTTATAGTTTATTATTGTTCACTATAGTATACTAGGTATATACTTATACTAGGTATAACGTATAGGTAATATATACGTATATATAATATAATAGAAACGTGTAGGTAAATAGTAAGAAACAATATTATCTTTTAAAAGTTTAAAGTTAAAACCCTTTAAATACTAGAGTATATAATCATATATATATATATATATATAGTATCAGTCAGTATCCAGTACCCATGCCAGTAGTATTATAGTACTTATATATCGAATACTAGCTACCATACATTTAATGTTTAAAATAGCTTTATTAAAAAATTTCAATAAAAATTATATCTGCCATATGGGTATATTAATATTAACGATTAATGACAGGTATTGTCTGGAGGCAAATCATTTATATCATTTATATTTAATCATATATAATTGTTTACATTGAATAAATAATTATTTCATACCTGTGGTGATTTGCTGTGACTGGTTCTGATAGTAGTATGTTTTGAATATCTTTTGGCATTGTCCTGAATAACACACTTTTATTTTTCTGTCTTGGTATCAGTTTTAATGGTAAATTTAAGTTAAAAGCATTACATTGTTTAAAAGGAAATTTTCCGTCAATGGATGCCATTAAAAGTAGTTCGAATCCCAGACAAATTCCGAGTATTGGAAAATGATCTTTTACATCATTCATCTAAAAGTAAAAAAAGTTATTCCTTTATAATAATATTTGTATGTATTTTTTGGAAATGGTTTGATCATTTAATTGCTTCGATACATTTCACTGTAGTGAAATCATTTCAAAAAAAAAAAAAAAACCCATTCAAATACTATCATAAAATAATATTTTTTTAATGTATCGAAGGGATCTCACAAAGCAGTACCTAACTTGTATAATTTATCTGAATGTGTAATCTTAATTATTATTAACTTTTTATAAATATTATTTATACCAACCTATATTAGTAAACATTAGGGTTAATTTTACGAAAAAAAAAAAAAAAAAATTTTAAATATAGTGTATTATACTTAGTAAACATTTTATGATGTATTTATTAAATTTTGTTTTAATAAAAACAGACTAAATACCACCAAGCAAAAATGGTTTATAATAATATTTACATTTTATATTTCACATTTGTATAAAAATATTGGTATTGCTGTAGGGAAATATAGGCTTTTTAGCTTTTAGGTATTTGGGGATTTTTAGATTTTCACTAGTAGGTACTTAAATTATAAATATGTTGATAGCAAATGATTATAAATGATATTAAATAATTTCGAATGAAATTAAAAAAGAAAAACCTGTACAAATAAAAAATTATTTTATTGAAAATGAATACCTGTGATGTGGGATAAATCTTATAAGTCTCACTATGAAGATCTGAGAAAATATAATAGGTAAGAAAGTAAAAAGTGAGATATTTGTTACAAGAAATCAGTTTGGATTTATGACTGGGAGGTCAACAGTGGAGCCAATATTTTGTATTAGACAGTTAGTAGAAAAGTATAGACAAAAGAAGAAGTTGTGTGTGGTATTTATTGATCTATAGATTGCATATGACAGGGTTCCTAGAGAGATCTTGAAGTGAGTATTAATATAGAAAGGCGGACCAAAGTTTTGTGGGAATGTAGATATTTATGAAGGGGTAATTACTAGACAGGAGAAATTTGTATGAAGTAACTTGTAATATCAGAATAAGATAGTGCATCCAATAAGACAGGTTCAACTTCAAGTCTTTACTTATTTTCCTTTGTAATAACAAAGGATATATACAGAGTGAGGTATAGGTACCAATATTGTGCATGTTGTTTGCAGATGATTGCTTATAGGAGAAGTCTTGAGAAAGAGAACAGTAGATTTGAAGAGTGGAAGGAAGCTCTTGAAGGTCAAAGATTAAGGATTAGTAAGGGTATAATAGAATATATTAAGTATAATTTTGGAGATAGAGAACATGGATCAAATAGAAAAAAAGCAAGCAATGAAGTTGAGTGAGGATGAAGTGGGTGAGGTTGAGAGGTTCAATTATTTAAAATCCGTTCTTCAGAAGGAAGGCAGTTTCAAAGAAGATATGAAACTAAAATTAAAATTGTATTAAAATTAAAATAGCCTCTCTAAAAAACAAACAATAGAATTAGTTTACTATCAAAAAAAAAATTTTTAAATGTA
Organism: Pemphigus obesinymphae; assembly: GCA_025469235.1. NCBI lineage: Eukaryota > Metazoa > Arthropoda > Insecta > Hemiptera > Aphididae > Pemphigus > Pemphigus obesinymphae. The sequence goes on along the minus strand of JAIPRL010005509.1, from coordinate 19,206 downwards.
TTTTAAATATAATATACTAGCTGTCATACACGGATTCCTCAAGATTTAAATTTCTATTTCTATTTAAAGTTTAAATGCATTATGACAAGTTATGTTAATATCATATTTATATAATTAATTTTTTTTATTATTATTTTTGGCATTGCATAAAAATTTAAACCCACTTGCCCCCTACGCTCTTAAACAAAAATAGATTATTATACCGTATATTAGATATATATGTATGGTGTATACAGTCATACATACATTATTGAAGTTTTTCCTCAAGCTTAAGGAAACTACTCCAAAAATCGAAAAATATAATTTTCAAAGAACCAACTAGAACCAATATTTGTTATCGTTAACATACAAAATCCAAAACTCCTACTTGACTCCTTCTGGTCGTAAAGTTTCTCACAGAAAAACAAAAAAAAATTAACATCATTGTAAAATCAATTGCTTGATTCAGAATTTAAAAATGAGAGAGAATAAATTGAGATCACTGAGGCATGTTTTAAGAACAGAATGGACAGAGACAGAGGCAATAAGATTAGTAAAGGGAATGTATATTGAAGGAATAAGAAAAAGAAGAAGGCCGAAAAAGAGGTGGGGAATGTAATAGAGAGTAATGAGAGGTGGGCGAGTGAAAATTAATTTTTAAAATTTGAACTATTTTGTATACATTTGTGATTTGTAGCAATCATGACAAAATAAATAGTCATGATCGCTAAATTATTTCACGCAGAAATTCTTCCCCAGACTTTGAAGAAAATCTATTTTTCATGGAGTGAAAAATAATTTTCGCTGTAATTTACAAATCATATCTTTTACACTAAACTATAGAATAGAAACCTATTATATCTTCATAGTGTCGGTCTACTTGTCCGTCCGACCGTCCACCAAACATTGTTTTAAATTATAAAATATTGTTCTGAAATACACAAAGTTCTTACGGATGAGGAGAAAAAAGCAAGCAGGCAAAATTATAACCGCAAAAAGAAAACGAAGTGATGGACAATCAACTAATTTGAAATGCAATTGCTCGCTCTTTTGTTATCAGCTCTACGAGTACATATATAAATCCTATAAAGCGACAGAAATCAAAATCTAATTACGCACAAAAAAAATAAACCGAATAGAAATTTAAAAATTCATAAAATAAATAAAAAATGCATGTACCTTTGTTATTCTATGATCATAGATGAACGAAATCAAGATGGATTTTTCATTATCTATATCTGTGATATTATTGTGAATTGTGATATTAACTATAAAATATTTTTCCTCCAGTTTTTTCATTTTTTTTTGTCAGGTCTGGGGAATATGCGCAATGATAGGAAAAACTGGTCGATTAGCGATCATGCCTATTTATATTTTCATGGTAGCATTTACCTGATATTGAATCTGTAAGGACTGTTGTTTGAAATATATAATTCAAAAAATAATTTTAAGCGAAGTTAGTTTTCATTTTTTTTTCTCAATTTTTTTGTGAATTAGGTATCGAAATTGGACAAAAAAAATTATATTTTTTCACGTCAATATTATGTTAAAGTAAACATTTAGAAAATTTTAAGTTTTTGGCATTAATTTTTTCCTCTTAATAACAATAATATTGGTAGGTATAGTTTTCATTTACACTTAGATACCACTGGCGGTTCGTGTGTAGGGGCGACGGAGCGATCGCCCCCCCTCTAAAATTGTAGTGAATTACTTATAAACAAGTTAGATATTGATTTAAATATTAACAATTATTTATATGTACATTGAAATGCACTTTCAAAATATTATTATTGAAAGTAAAAATTGTTTTCCATTGTTATGAAAACAATATAAGGTAATCATTATCATCAGAGTTTAAAAATGAATGTAGGTAATAGCACAATTGAAATAGGTACCAGGATATTATTTATTTATGCGGTTATCGAGTAACGAACAGTGCTCAGCGCTAGGGCAACATTGACAAACGCCCGTCATAACTATACGATCAAAACACAAAAACATAGAAGGGGGAATTCGGTAATAATGCGGCCGCCGGAGCGATACGAATTGTCGCCCTATATGCATGTGGACTGCAGAACAATACGGCAAAATGTGTATACGTGTATTTATCATGTTCGTGTTTGTGAAGCGTGCACATTTCTATAATTTCTATATTTCTTTATTATTTATTTAATTTATTATTTTATTATTGGTGTATATTATATTATAATATAGTAGATAAAAATTCAGTATCATATTCACAGAAAATTGAAATAAAACAACTTGGATGACCTGTTTAGTGAAATTAAAAATGGACGCTTAAAATATGAGTATAAAACGTACAAGTTTTATTATTTTGTAATTTTCAGTTTTTGTAAAACGTATTTATATATTTATTTTTTTATATTTTGGTTTAATAAATATCTTTTAGATTGGTACATAATTATTAATGTATTATATGCTTTTCTAAAATTAATAGTTTTTAATCGCCCTCCCACTTTCAAAGTCCACAAGCCGCCACTTTTAGATACATACCTGTCCTTTAAATTTCCTCTACATACATACATTATTGTAAAACCAAGAGATTCCTCTCTCCGTTTAGAATCTATAATTGATTAATTATATTTTTTAATTCAAATAAGTTAAAAATTTTATTTATTTTTATAAAATGTTTGCAGTATTTTAAGTTTCTTATTTTGTATACCTACAAAATTTAAAAGTTGATTCTTTATATATTTACTATACAGTATACACACATTTGATGTTTGAAATTTCAAGAAGAATTTTAAGATATTATGTTATAGATTATATAACATATTTACATATATTATGATTATAAAAATAATACAAAACTAAAATCAATATTTACGTTATACATAGTCAGAATTTTTTTTTTGGGTTTAGTAAAAAAATTGCTTTTGCTCCCCAAAAAAAGTCCCAAATGACTCCTATGTTGTCTACACATTATTGATGTAACAGAAACCAATTGAATACATAATAATGTTTGATCCTAATTCCATAGATACCTGTATTCTGTCTCTTTCAGATGTCATCGTATCATTGTAAATAATATGTTTAAGAAATTATTTAAATATCTTGAATTAATAGATTAATATAATATTATACTTACACGTTTGGCTATTTGAAAAATTTCATATGTAGATCGACCAATTCCCAACGTAATATTAAACGAACATCCTCCACCAGGAATTAAAATACCATTAACTTGACTTACTACTTTCCTGGATACAATCGTGTATAATCGTTAATTATTATGTAGTACGAAAATCAATTCTTGTGCATTTCGTACTTGTAATATTCAGTAGTCCTATTAGTAAAAACGGGTATAACTCGTCCTCCAGAAGATTCGACTGCTTTAACATAAGATGAAGCTATATATGTACTATTTGAGGGTGTAGAATTTCTAAAACCAGACCAGTACGTTTCCTGTGTTAGTATTCCAATCACTGGTCTATCATGACAAAATGTTGATTTTGTCACAAAAATCAATACAAAATTTAAGTAAATAGATAAATTCATTTTGTTTATGAACTAAATTTAAATATTTAATAATAAAAATAAACCTATTATACAAAAGTATACCAACTAATTAATTTAAGGCTATTATTACAGTATATATAGGTACCTATAATATTAGTATTATAATATAAGCACTTGTCTAATAGTACTTATACTTACTGTAGTTGTGCTATACTTACATATAATTAAAAATATAGGTATGTGTCTATAATGTTGTTTAAACATTATATTATATTTATATATTTGTATATGATTAGACTGATTAGATTGAATATTCTGTACACAGTAAAAAATTAAAAACACTTATAATATAACATACTCTTAATATTGTCATCTAGTACAGTGCTTTTAAAACTTTTTATATGCGACTTAACTTTTTATAAAAGGCTTTCTAGAAATATTATTTAAGGACTAAAAAAAACCCATCATTTTGTCATATAATTTAAAATATAAATCAAACTGATATATTTGTAATTATAATAATATATTACACAATAAATATGATAGTATGATGGGTGAGGTTATATGTGTTTTTAATAAAATAAAGTATGGAAAAAGGTATGATAAAATTTATCCAATACCAGGCGCGGATCCAGGGGGAGGGGTCATGACACCCAACAAATATCAAGATTATGCCCTTTACATTTATTTGACAATTGATATGCACATAAATTGCATTTTTGATTTTTTTACAGAGAATTTTTTTCCCCAAAAAATGATTAAAACAATTAATATTAATTTTTTTATAAATATTTTTTTTATTTACATTAGTGATGGGCACTATCGAATAGTATCTATCAAATAATTCGATAGTCCGGCATATTCGAACAATTCAATAGTTTCGAAAATATTCGAAAATATTCGATATATTCGAAGTATTCAATATATTCGATAGTTTCGACTATTATTTGAAATATTCGATATTCTAACATTCGAATTATTCAACTATGCAAACTTTTTGGTTAAACTTAAATTATTCAATAATATTTTAAAAATAAATAATGATTAGGATAATATGATATAATATGATAATATAGAATACAATCACAATTTTATACCTATTTTATGTAAATTCAATAGCATAATGCTATTAACCAGAAATAAAAATGATCAAAGTTCGCGCAAAATTGTACTGTTTCTAACAGATCATGAACTTTTGATCGGGATAATTTATCAGTGTTCGAGGGCATTTTTGGGAAAGGTACTAAAAAAAGACGAGCGTAAAAACGTGTCGAATCTCGCATGTTTAATTTTAAGCTACATGACGCGACCAAACTATAATAGATTTCCAATAGTATCTTACACACCAAGCATTTTTGCTCACGTGTTCTTCATAATATACGTTGTACCTACTATCAAAATTATATTATATATCAAGAAAGGAGCGTATATAGGTACGTTCTTATAATTTTTTGGAGGATTCTTTTTTAATGCGCTAAACCCGGTAAAATGCGTCTAGTGTATAAGCCAAGCACAAAAAAGTTTAAAATATTAAATAAACAATATATCTATAATTTGTCATTTAAAAATTATTTTTAGAAATAAACATAACTTTTATGCATTTTAATACATGTATTTTTAAATTAGTACCTACGTATAGAATATTTTAGGACAGATATCATAGTCCTTTCCTGGTTTATTTTTATAATTTGATAGTTTGCTTTTTCAGCTAATACAAATAATAAGCTATTTGTAACTTGTACTTATATATATACATTATACAATCACTCAGTGGCATATTTAGGATTTTTTCTAGGTTACAGATAACAACTATTATATAATAGATCAACGCATATAATAGTCACACAGTGGAGGAAGCTACAAATATATACAATTTATTACTTATATAAAGATTGGCCTGGTAGTTTCTAGTAAAAATAATAACATTTTAATTTTAAATAATAATATTACTTATTCGATACTTATTAGTGACTATATTCTTACATTGATAATTCTAATTTTCCAATTGACCAATTATTTATTGGTATATATTGTTTGTTACATAATAGGCATGTTTAAAATAGCTCTAACAATTGAAATGAAATCATGGAAAATTTGCATAAAAAAATTTGTAAATAAAAATCAGTTTAATAATCGATGATAGTTAAAATATTTTATACAAAGAAAAGAGTCAGGCCCAACATTACCACACCACCTAGATATTTTATGCGTTCCAAATAAATTATATAGATCCCCCGTATCAACGTAGAAGAAAACAATAATATCTCCTGATCTATCTGATCTCCAATAATTGTATATAAATTTATTTGATCTTTAGAACGCATTGCAGACAATATAGGTAATACTCGCAGACTTGCGGACACTGATAATATTTATCAGTAGCATAGGAGGCCAAAGACCATGTCGGCCATTTTGACAGTTAGTACCAGTATGACTATATATTATTATATATTATATTATATTATTTTACACCAGTATAACTGAAGAAATGGCCGACTTGTTTTTTGTTTACATCGGAGTGTCTTTTCTGACTATATATTCTATTCAATCTTACGATATATTATTTGTGGAGGAATCAATAATGGAATCTGATTTTCGGAGGAAAATGATCCCGCCCAGTTTGGGGTTTCGTCTTCACGGTCCAATTTCTCAGAACCCGCAATCCACGATTACTTTTTTCTAATAGCTCATCGGTTCTCATTCCGACTCTAACGCGAGCGCCCTCGGGTTGCCAACATAAATTGTTTGCAAATTGGTATTATAAAACTACAGCTGCTACGGAAATTAAATAATATTTAATGAATAATTAGGTAGGTAGTTACTTCTAAATATCGATTTGAATACGTCCAGTATATTTTACACAAAACTACATATATTTAAAACATATTGTGTCATAAAAATGTTAAAATAATAATTGCCAGTAGGTATAGTATATAAATATGATGGCTTTCAGAACAATTAGCCCAATAATAATAATATATTAACATTTTTAAGAGGTACAATTAAAAATATACATTATAAACTATGGAAATTAAATTTGTCGGTCCATAATGATAAAGATAAATTATACATAAAATGAATCGATTTTATATCGTATGTATAAAAAGTGTTGCAGTAAATTGTATCTTAAAAATGCATTTTTGAACAATTTTAAAATATTACATTAGAATACTTTTTTAAGCATTGAATTATACAAAAGTAGGTATATGTATAGGTATAGTTTTTAAAACTAAGTAGGTATCATAAAATATTTCTTTTGGTGTTATATTGATTGCTTTTTAAAATTAACTTTATAATAATATTATATAGATACATACATCGCATATCTATATGGTACCCATATTTCAAACATAAAATATATTAATTTGAGTATTATTTATAATGTACACCAGTGGTGGCTCGTGGGCATTGAAAGTGGGAGGGCGATTAAAAACTATTCATTTTTAAAAGCATAAAATACAATAATAATTATGTATCAATTTAAAAGTTATTTAATAAACCAAAATTAATTTCATATAGAAAAAAGAAAAATATAAATACGTTTTACAAAAACCGAAAATTACAAAATAATAAAACTTATACGTTTTATACTCAAAATGTAAGCATCTATCTTTCATTTCACTAAACAGGTGTTCCAAGTCGTTTTATTTCAATTTTCTGTGAATATGATACTGAATTTTTATCTACTAGGTATACTCGTATTATAATAATATAATATACACCAATAATAAAAGAATAAATTAAAGAAATATAGAAATTATAGAAATTTGCACGTGTCACGAAACAGTAAATACACTTGTTTAAGTTTAAATACACATTATTCCGTATTGTTCCGTAGTCCACATGCATGTGGGGCGACGATTCGTATCGCTCCGGCGGTCGTATTATTACCGAATTCCCCTTCCTATGTTTTTGTGTTTTGATCATATATTCGTATAGTTATGACGGGGACTTTGTAGGTTAGATAGGGTTTCTTTTATATCCATCTTATAATAATAATATTTCGTTTGTTTAAGATGTTGTTAGTTAAGTTCGAAAAGCCCACTCTACGAGCGTTGTAAATTCCCGGTTGCTTAGGTTAATAAATGCTTATGATAAACAAAATTCAATGTAAGTATACTTCAATGTACTATAAGTACTTACTAAATTATTGTAGTTGGGACTAGGCGTTGAATATAAATTCAAATAAACTTTTCCCCCTTTTCTCTTTTATGTTGAATTTCAAAAAGTCCTTTCTTAGCAGGTTTCTTTCATTAAAGAAATATTTTCTGAAAATACGTCAATCAGGACTTCGATTTATATATACTATGTAGGTATATAATATATACAAGAGTAAAATTATCTAGGAGAAAAACTTCTGGTATCTATATTGTACTGACTTTTCAGATACCCTTTTGACTAAAATTGTTTTTAAGCTTAGGCAAAAACACTAGATAGAACTATAAATAGGGGCCTCTAGCCATTTTTCAGTGTCAATTTTTTCAGTTTGACTTCCAAAATTTCACCTGAGAGGGAGCGATTCAACGTATACCTATTGCTATCTTGCTTTAATTTCATGACTAAGACAGAGACGGCAAATCTCCATCTCCGACCCAACACAAATGATGCACTTGTTGTATGTTTTGCGATGATCAAATTTTTTTCTGAATCATAATCCATCAATAATGTCAAGGTGCACCATAAAAAGTTTCACTTCAAAAGTATAAATTCACTCTAATGTACTAACTATTACGAACCTTCCAACTTTTACTTTGTATTTTTATATTTTTATCCACACATTACTTAATCAACCCAAATATCGCGTGTCCCACCGAATTTGACTCTATACTCACCTATAGCCGATACAGGTCTGAGTCATTGGGAATAAACCAATATAGTGATGTGGAGATGTGAAACCCCTTTCCAACTATTTGATAAGTCGATAAAATCAGCAATTTTTAACTAACTGAAAAAAAAGTAAATTGTATTTAAGTTGTAAATTTCCGGAATTTGTAAAAGGTGGATTTATCAGCATCCCCAAGTTCAAAATTAGTACCCCCAAATACAAATACTTTAAATTTAAAATGTACCTATATAATTCTTAGAACTATGATTGAATTGTGTTCCTATAAATTATCAGCCTTCTTATCTAAATTATGAAAACACATATTTACTAATTGTTAATATTTATATTAAAACATTATCTAGATATAATTTTCAATTATAATTTCACTTTTCATCCTCGTATTACAAGTACCTGTAAAACATTCAAAGTACTAGGATTTCTAAAATAGATCACATTAGTGTTTAAGTTCTCTTGGTCATCATCACAGACTATCTACAGTCATTTTGCCTTATTAGAAGTATATTAGAATGTAGAGTATAGACAAGGGTTAAAGTGGGAGGTCGCAGAGGAACTCAGTCCCCTTACCTCTAACGGTGGTTAAAAAATGTCCTATTTAACAATTTCTTGGTAAGATACTCCGAAATGCTCAAATTATAACTAAATATTAATCAACATAACTTAAATTCCCTTCGTAATTAAATCTTATAGTTTTTACTTTTTTTTATCAAATATTAAAATATATTATTTTAGTTTTATCAAATGTGTTTAATAAAATTCATGAACTAAGATAAAATCTTAAGCCGGTCCCACACGACTGGTGTATTTGGACCGTATGCACCAGTCGTGTTACTTTAAACTCACTTATTTAATTTTAAAATACATATCTGTATACTAAGATATTAAGATAATAATAATATTATATATTATACATATGTATAATATATATTTTTTATGCATATTACATTTTTAAGAATTTCTAATATTTAATGTTAAAAAAAACATACCAAAGAAAATACAATTTATGTTTCTATTTAAGTACTTTATAATTGTTTTAATGTTTTATTTTTTAATAGCTCTTAGTTAAACAATGTAAAATTGAGCTTCATTTAGGTACATATATATATAGGTACACAGCGTGATTTTTTAAGCGTACACACCCCCACTTTTAACAATGTATAATGCATACGTTACAACTTACATTTGAATATTTTCTTGTTCAATTTAAAGCTATTATATTTTTGTGAAATAATTAATTTTTATACTATTTTTTATCTGAATGATTTTTTTTAGTTTTTTAGTTTTCTTAAATGGCAACCACTCCTTACAAATATAAATTTATTATTATGAAAAAAATATTCTCTTTCAAAATATTGAATTTTTATAAAAAATTATTTATTCCATAAAAATGTACTAATATTAGTTCTTTAAATGTTACATGAAACAAATTTCATACTTATTTATTATTCGGGGTTAAAAATGGGGTGAGCATATTTAAAAAAAACACTGTATATACATTATACATATAATGATATATATGGAACGCTTATAACTATATTAGTCATCCCCCTACAATTTTTTCCCACTTTAAGCCCTGATATAGGTATACGTATAGTGGTATACAAAATCCGTTTAAGCTGTCAGACTATTTTAAATTAGAGAGATTCCAAAGTTATTTCTTTAATTTTGCATCATATCAGTAAAAAAATGAGCATCTTTTCCAATATAAAAAACCACTTTCATCTTGATTTCTTGGATAACAGATATTTAAATTACGTTTATCGTCAAGAGTTTTAAATTCTTATTAAACCAAACCATATTTAATAAGAAAATGTATACTCTTGTCCTTCTCATTAAAATTGACTTTTGAGTTACTCACTATATTTTCTCTCGTTCTCTTATTGTTTTCTATGCACTCCATTAACTCCGGTAATTAATAATCATTTCTTCCACCGGATGATGCACTTATAGCTAACATGTTAAACTTTGTTTTTCACTTAAGCATTCTTTATGTTTGTAAAATATTAAATAATGACAATTATTCAACTAATGTATTTATAATTTAGGATTGGAACCTAAGCTGCAGTAGTATTGCCAAAAATCTCACAATAGGGTTACAAGATCACAAGATTATTAAAATCAGTAGGAACCTAAATATGTTATAATATATGCTATACTTATTTATGTACATATTATATTATAGCTATAGGCTATTAGCCATATTTTAGAAACATAATAACCGGCTTACATTAAATTTACTTGCACCCTTCTCGAGAATATAATATTGTTCAATTCTTTGTAATTAATGCTTAAAACGAAAACATAAACATTTGGAGAGATCATTAATATTAAGCAGTTAAAAGGTTTAAAGTTTAAACATAAAATATATAAATAGGTACCTATATTTTGGTAACGCGAAAAAACAACTTCGGAAAAATAACCCCAGAATTATAAAATTCGAAAAAATAACCTCGAGAAATAATTACCCCAAATATTATTATTATTATCGAAAGTAAAAATTGTTTTCCATTGTTATGAAAACACTACGAGGTAATCGAAGTTTAAAAATATACATAGGTATAATAACTCAGTTGAAATAGGTAATATTATTATATTATTATTATATTATTCATCTGCGTGTTAATCGAGTATCAAACAGCGCTTGGCGCTGGGGCGACGTTGACAACCGCCCGTCATAACCATTTGATTGAAACACAAAAACATAGGAGAAATTCGATAATAATGCGGCCGTTGGAGCGATACGTATAATCGCCCGACATGCATGTGGACTGAACAACAATACGGAAAAAGTTCATGTTATTTATTTTGTTCGTGACGCACTGACTCGTGCACATTTCTATATTTCTTTATTATTTATTTAATTTATTCTTTTATTATTGGTGTAGGTATATTAAATTATTATAGGGAATATAATAGATAAAAATTCAATATCATATTAACAGAAAATTGAAATAAAACAACTTGGAAGACCTGTTTAGTGAAATGAAAGATAGACGCTTAAAATATGAGTATAAAACTTATAAGTTTTATTATTTTGTAATTTTCGGTTTTTATATTTTTCTTTTTTCTATATGAAATTAATTTTGGTTTATTAAATACCTTTTAAATCGATACATAATTATTATTGTACTCTATGCTTTTCAAAAATGAATAATTTTTAATCGCCCTCCCAATTTCAAAGCCTACGAGCCACCACTGATATAAAATATAATAGATAACAAAGATATGAAAAGCATATAACCACACATTAACCTATTTAGTTTTATCTACATACATGAATATCCTAATCAAATTAATATAAATTATAATGATATTGATTATTGAATCGATATCAACCACAGACTATTTAAATATAAAAGAAACACAGAATACAGTTCACAAAATAGGACATTTAAATATAGACTACCTAAAAATAATATTTAGCCCTTTTGACAGGACGTTGCTCTGTTCGCCCCCCAACCGGTAATTGTGGCACTGGTTACTGGTATAAGACTATTTTTAATTATTTCCGAAATGCATTTAAAAATTTTCCAATTGTAAGTTTTCACTTTTATAAAAAGTTCCTTAAAATTGCCTATACTGAACCATTTAAAAAGCGGTTATCACGTCCTCTTAAAAGTAGAGTTGTTAACAAATTAAAATCAGTTTTGAAAATCTTTATAGGACTATCGATTATCAATCAATCGCTACGATAGACAAAAAATAGGTCTTTTTGGTGTGTAAAACTTGCTTGAATAGAGCCATCTTAACCGTATACCTAAATTAATTGCACATAGGTACGTAAGAAATATTAACAATACTAAATATAATCCCGAAAATTGCCTCTATTTAACGTTTTTTCTTTTTATATTATTAAAAATTAATATTAAAACAATTTAATACAAATATATAAACAGTGAATATTATTATAAATATGATGTATATTGATGAATAAGTTATTACTTATTCTGTGGTAATAGGCAGTGTTTGAATTGGGGAGGGACGCAAGGGTTCGGAGTTACTCTTCATTTTATTCATATTTAACAGCGTACCCACTTATTTATTTACTTAGGAACGCAGGACACGTATAGATCGTTTTAATTTTTATTTAAATTATATCATCATTGTCTATGAATAGTTAAAGCCTAAAAGTACATGGTGAATCTTGGTGGCATCAACACCAAAAAAATCGGTGTTCAATATGACATCGATCAATTTTCGTTATTATAGGTTGGTAGTTTACATTTAATTTTATTAGTGGAATGGCGACTTGTGTTCTACTTCCACCACTGATCACTATGTTTTGGATTTCTCGGTGTCGTATAATCGTTTTTATTCGCATTTTAGTTTAGGTAAAATGAGTAATGATCATGACTCTCGAGAGTATAAGAAGTTCCCTGGTAGGAAATTTATTGTAGTTGATACTTTAACGAGATTAATTTAGATTTTCCCAATATTCAGTACATAGTTTCTTTAACGAACAGAATAACTAAACCAAAAATGATCAAAAATTGTTATAAAGCAGAAAGTAATAATGTAAGACTTGATACGTACACCAATTATTTACAGTAGCACTGAAAAATGTATGCATTAACGTGCAGGGCCTATTCTAAAGCGTAGTTGGGCTTATTTGCGCAGTTGGGAAAGCTAGATGCGCACTTGATCAACCAACTTTTACGTAGTTGAATATTTGTATGTAATTAATTAAATATATTTCGAATTTGGGCATGAGGTTTAATAACTAATAAATATGTAGTTTTTTCACCAAAATATCATAAATAGTTTTATTTATTTATTATTTTGTAATAACAGAGATAGGTACTCGGAAGTTTCCGGTTAACGTAATACTATTTTTGACTTTATCTACAAACGAAATCACAATATTATAGGTATATTATTATGATGATTATTGTGTGACGTTCGTGTTACCAGTACAAAGTCAGCAGTTTTAAACGAGACCATTCCAACAAATTTATTTCTCATTATTGGAAAGGTTGCTTTCAAAATTAATGCTTACACTTTATAGATTAATATCATTTGGTACTCAATACACCAATACACCCAGTGCCAACGCAAAAAATATTTGTGGGGGATATTCGGAGAATTGAGATAGATAAGAATAAGTATTCTTATCTATCTCGATGATTCGGAGTAATTTTCCCGACTTATTATCTCAAAAAATTTAATAGATCAAAAAGTGAAGAACTTTTTTCTGTGCCAACTACTATATAGTTTTCCGACTAAATACTTCCTTAAAAATGTAAATAAGAAAAAAATAAAAGTTATCAACTTTTTTCTGTATCGATTGTACTTATTTTTTCTCGTATTATTTCCTGGGTGAAGGATCGTCGTGACCCCCTAAACCCCCCTTCCCGCTGGCCGTAAATACACTACATGTATAAAAATATTATAATAATATATTTTTATTGCATCTTTTACTAATTTTGTTTTTGGGTGACACTGGTGATAGGTGTAATAGAGCATTTAGACCGACATACAACAATTAGTCCATTCAAGGACTAAACTAAGAAACAGGCCTTCTCGGGATCAAACACATAATATAAATAAGTACTGCCATCAGGTGGTGACAACAAGGTAAACTATCAGTGGCAAACAACAAAGGGTATCTAACGAAAGAAACACGGCAAGAGACCGAAGGAAAGAAGACATGATTGATACGGCACCAAGAGAGTGTGCGGTGCCCGGACAGGATAAAAGACAACGACAATTAAACAATAGACAGGGATAGACGGAGAGGAATTCAAGGGACAACAAAACAATAAATGATGGAGGGACATTTCAGACAATTGGAGAAAAACACGACAGTAGGAAAAATTGAAATACCAAGATGACAAGAGGACGAATTAGCGGAAATAAGAACCACACCAACTGGAAAAGGTGGACCCAGGTGCACTGATATACAGGTCATATCGAAAAAGAAGAGCATCATCCGTTCAGCGCAGCAGTGTCGTATGCACCTACACCGTTATCGTTCGTTGTACACCACTTAACTACGTCAACCAACCGTGCCGTCAAGATACCATGCCTTCCTCCGGAAGCATAATTGCGTCGTCACCAGTAAATAAATCAGCAGCTACGTTTACACAGCAAGCTACTAGCCCCATAAGTAGCGCTCGCGCAGCCAAAGCGAGGCCCGACCGGACAGACTCATACGATCATCCAACAACCTCCCCTTCCCAACATCAGCGCGCCACAGACCAAATTCCCGATTAGGTACCGAACCGGAGGGAATCCAGCTTTTCCCTCCTACTATCTCGTCACCCACAAATGAGCAAAAGAGGTAAACTCATTCCGCGCCCAGGCGCTGACCCCAACCTCCAACCACCACCCAAACTCGCCCTCAATCGCGACCCGAAACCATGCCTAAGAAGCAAAAGAAGAAATCCGCCTCACCTTAGGGAAATTCTCCGCCCGACTAAGAAAATAAAATCAAATTCAGCCTCAAGATCCGCTAGCCCAACAAATTCGTCCACCTCAATGTCCAATAAAATCAAAACCAAAATGCTCCGGAAAACAAATCAAATCAACCAGAAAAATCCATTAACCCAACTAAAACATCCCGTCCGCCACTTATCTACACGGACTCAGCCGCATGGCGCAAAGCTGTCCCCAAAATACAATGAATCTGACATTTTATCAAGCTTCATTTCAGTCAAGATTACCAACAACAGAAAAGTAATGATTTCAACCCCTGGCCCAACAACCTTCCGAGCTGTTCAATGAAGTTTACTATCTCAAATACACCCTTCCACTTCCACAACCTACCCGAAGACCGGGCGCTTAAAGTAGTTCTTACAGGATTCGCAACTGATATAACCACAGATGAGCTAAAAAACATGAACTTCAACTTCTCCCCTACGAAGTAAAACTCGTTAAGCGCTTTCGGTACATCATCTAAATTCTAAACCAATGTCAATTTGTCTGGTCATCCTTGGACAAATTCACTCTGCTAAAAATATCTCTGATATCACTGAACTCTTCTATACAAAAATATCCGTCGTGCTTTTCAGGAAATCTAGCCCTGCCCTATGTTATCCTGTCAGTCTTTTGGTCATAGCTAATCCAACTGCGGAAATAAACTCAGAAGCGTCAAATGCTCTGGAAGCACCTGGCCAAAGACTGCTCGAAAACCAGAGAAGAACCCCAAACATGCTATAACTGACGAGAAGAGCATACAGCAAATTACCGAGGCTGCGCCTACTATCTCCACTTGGTCGACATCCAAAACCGTAAAGAGCCCAGCACCACAAACACCCCACCAATCACCGGTAAGACCCCAAATCCTTCAAATCAACCACAAATCTTTAATACGGTAAGCTATGAAAGCGTACTCAAAAATAACAATACAACCCAACCACCATCACCGTCAATAAACACCGACCAAATACTAAAACTGCTAACCGATCTACTCGTCGCCATTGCCTCCTCTGAAGATCCTAAAATATTACTCACAGCTACAATAAATTTCTTCATCACTCTTCTTCTGTCAAAAAACGAATTGCCCAAAAATTCTACATTGAAACTCCAACGGAATGCCTAATCGAATCAACGAACATCGGGCCCTCACTGTAAAATACAAAATTGACATCATTCTCATTAACGAAACTCACCTCAAACCCACTTTAAAAATTAAAATCCCAAATTATTACGTATACCGAAACAACTTGCCATACAACAAACTACAAAGGCTCAAAACCTCACGGGGGTACAGCAATCTTTGTCCACCGCCATTTCGTCCATCAACCAGTCATACTACGGACTTGAATCCAATCGACCTCCATCAAAATAAAATCCAACAACTCCGAAATTCTGATCATAGCCATATACAAACCCCCAAATTTAACTCTTAACCCATTAGATTTTAATACTCTTACTGATAGCTCAGACTGGTCAACATCAGCAGGCGACCTAAATGCTAAAAACCCCTTGTAAAATAGCTGTGCTACAAATCCGACAGGAAACGATCTGTACCAGCGCGTTCAGAAAAACGATTATACAGCAATGGCCCCAAAGTCCCCAATGCACTACCCAAACTCCTATCAGCCAGACGTGCTAGATAGAATAAAATTTCCCTTCTCAGTGAAAACTACAAATCTTAATGAACTTTCATCAGAACACAACCAGGTTTTACTCGAGGTCCTGTGCAACCCCATTGCGTCTTCTCCACCACTGTCAAAGAAACGCACAAACTGGAATAAATACACCGACATCTTCAGTATACAAAACTCCGACATAAACTCAAATACTTCAAACATACAGAACATCGACATCGCAATCTCAAAATTTATCGAAAGTGGAAACGGCAGTCTCCAAATGCACTTAAGTACCGAAAAATAAAAAAAGGAATTCCAGAAACTTCCAGAAGAAATCCTACTCGTGGGCCATAACAAAAACTATCTTCGCCTTCTGTGGTAACAAAATCGCGATCCCGATACAAAAAGATGACTTAACTATAGAAGATAGAGTTCGTCAGAGGTATCCTGATAGTCCACAAGCAGTATGAATGGGACAGGTTTTTGGACACTCTGGATTATAAGGAGTCCCGTTTCTTTCCGGAGTATTTATCATTAAGTAACATTTATGTTTATATTATTATTATAGTATTGTAAGCAGTGGTGGCTCGTGGGATTTTGGATAAGTAGTGCACAGTTAAAAATTATATTAATATAATATACAAAGTCAATAGCCATGTCTTTGAGGGGCGAGCAAGGAAGTTTTTTTTATTGTGATGTAAATATCATGGGAAGTTAGAAAAAAGTTCATTTCTTACAATTGTGTTTGAAGTCATTTGAGGAGGGTTGAATAATATTTTACAATTTTAAATAATATATAGGTAAAATAAAAATAAAAAGGTATTAAAAATAATTTTATTAATTTTTAACAATTACAAATTATTTTTTATATGTTTATACATTTGGTTATGTTTAAAATTGTAATTAAATTTAATTGACAGTCTGTGGGAAATCGATTTTTCATGAGTTTTGATTTTAGATGCTAAATGAATTAAATCATTTACTCCATTATTTACCTAAGAGATATCATTTGATTTTTTTACCAAAAAGTAGACAAAGAAAACAATAAAAACTGTTAGTTTCTGAACAATCACACATCCAGTCATTATTTTTATAAATATCTTTATTAAATTGTCTTACATATCTCTACTCTTAGGCTTCGTAATTTTTATAATATTTAAGTCTGGAGTGGGCCTACCTATATTTTTGACATGTTCATGATGAATAATTAAAAATAATAATAATATGTAGCTCTATAAATTAAAGAAAAAAATAAGCACTTCTTAAAAATAAATAAAGAATCCGACAAAGCACAACGCATAATGACAAAAATATTAAATAACTGATCGATAACGAATAATCTATATTACCTACTCCCCACGACGAATTCGTCCATCACGTGCCGGTCGACAGCTATTATTATACAGGTATAATAAATACCCGAACTCTGTATATCTATTATCTACTTACCAATGTGTTCGACTTCAACTATGGTAGCCTCTAATCGACCAGTTTTCCTATAATTGCACATATTCCCCAGACCTGGCAAAAACAATGAAAAAACTAGAGGAAAAATATTTTATGGTTGATATCACAATTCACAGATATATATATATAACGAAAAATACACCTTGATTTCGTTCATCTATGATCACAGAATAACAAAGATACATTTTTATTCATTTTATGAAATTTTTTTATATTTATTCGGTTTATATTTTTAAAATCTGAACGTTCCAAGTTTCTATGTAATGGTTATTATAATTATTGTATAAGATAAAATAAAATTAATAAAAATATTTACTTATAGTTTAAGGATAAATCGTTAAATATATACATCAGGTATTTAATTTATGTTAATAATTAGACGGCGATACGATATTCAATATTTTATTCCTATAAAATATGTCGAAAAACAGGACTAACAACAGTTTACGTATTTATTTCTTTCAGACGTACTCGTAGAACTGATAGCAAAAGAGCGAGAAGTTGTATTTCGAATTAGTTGATTGTTCATTATTTCGTTTTATTTTCACGGTTGTAATTTTACCTTCTTGCTTTTTTCTCTTCATCCATAAGAACTTTGTGCATTTCAGAACAATATTTTACAATTAAAATTTTTTTTGGGGGGATAGTCGTACGGACAAACAGACCGACACTATGAGGTTATAATAGGTTTCTATTCTATAGTTTAGTGTAAAAGATATGATTTTTAAATTACAGCGGGAATTATTTTTCATTCCATAAAAAATTGTTTTTCTTCCAAGTCTGGGAAAACTTTCTGCACCAAATAATTTAGCGATCATACCTGTTTGTTTTATCATGATCAATACCATTGAAACTTGGGTTACGTGTACAGACTAGTAACATTTTATACACTAAAAGTGTGCACACAGCCTGTTGTAAACCACCTGTAATTTATATACGGCCATGGCACCGCATCGGCTGATGTTCTTATTAATATTAACTACATAGTATAGTTCTATTATTAATTTATTACCTATAAATAAATATACATACCTATTATTCATACAATACTTTTATATTATGATAATACATAATATTATTTTATTTTACTAATTTTCTTATAATAATCATAAGTCAGTTTTATATGGGATTTAGGTAGTGCACATGCACTTGTGCACATATACACGAGTCGCCACTGATTGTGAGTTATCTGATATAATATAATATAGGTAACCGAATACAAACATTTTAGATTCTGAGCGTAGCGAGGGAGCTAGTGGTTTTACAATGATGTTTATTTTATTTTATTTTTTTTTTTTTCTCTGTTAACAAATTTACTACCAGAAGGAGTGCTCCGATCTTTACACTCATACCCTGTTTCCGGTAGCAAATTGCGTCTAGTTGGTACTTTTGAGAGGTCATTTT